>JARHVA010006640.1:290000-297500 GCA_037957365.1 Torreya grandis
GAAGTGGTATTTTGATTGAATCAACCTCATCTTTTGATTTTTAGTCACTACTTAATTTTTCAATTCCTATGTAGGAGCTACAAGAAATAACTCAACCATAGCATGAGAAGCCTACCAAATAAATAAATATCATAACACAAAAATAATATACCGTCATGAAATAATAAGAATAAAAGGCACAATAAGAAGATATAAATAAGTCAATAAAATTAGAAAGGAATAAGAAGGAAGAGGCAAATTATAAGGATGATATAGAGGATGAGTAGTAGAATAATACATAGGAGGAACATAGGGGAAAAGTTATGGAATATAAGGAATAAAATATAAGACCCAAATAAGTAGAGTCCAATAAGAAATAAGAATAATCTATGAGGAAATAATAAGAGAATAAATTAGGAAGTACAAGTAATAGAAAGGAATGAACTGAGATCTTTTGGAAGATTAATTTTTAATGAATCCTAAAGGAGGATAATAGCTAGACCAAGATTATCATAGGTAAGTATCTAAATAATAGTTTAATTGATTGATTTTTGAATTAAGTTGTTCCATATCAAGGATCCAACTTTTGGAAAGTAGTGATAAAAACTAGAGATCTTATTTTTAGAGGTTATAAATGGATAGTTGGTGATGGTAATACTATCAACATCTAGGAGGATCCCTCGATCTTCAACCTCCCTATCTTAGTTATTGGTGGTTATAATGTTGTTACCAAATTTTTCAAATTGATTATAGGGAATAAGGTTAGGGACTATTGGTCCTCATCTGACTCAACCCCAAGCTAGAAAAAAAACTTATCTTCTTAGGAGCAACTGAAGACTATAATAGATTCCTAGATATTTTGAACTAAAAGACCTCAAACACTCACGTTTGCCTATTTCCTAAAGAAGACAATATTATTTGGAATTCAAACTCAATAGAGGAATATTTTGTGAAATCTAGATTCTTGGTGGATTAGGAACTTATGAACTATGACCCTTCCTAGTCTAAATTATGGGATAAAAATTTGATCCCAAAAGTTGGTACTTTTTCATGGCTATCTTGTTAGAATAGAATTTTAACTATTGAAAACCTCTAAATCAAGGAATTTTAGATTCCCAATAAATGTAGTCTATGCATCGAGGAGGAGGAATCTATAAACCACATTTTCTTAGAATGCACTTTCATTGCTTCCATTTGGCATTCTTTACTGTGTGCTTTTAATATTTCTTGGGTCCCTCTAGATTCTCTTTGGGACATTTTTTTAAATGAAATATACCTTTGAAGCACAAGGCCTTGAACTTCTTTGGAACCTCACTTTTTTTCACTTTATCTAGGGTATTTAGAAGGAAAGGAATCATACAAATTTTAAGGATAAAGATAAAAGTGGTGGATCACTAAAGGAAAAATTGCTAAGGCTATTAATGAAAATTGGATTTAAATGATTCATGAAAAGGATAAGGGGAATTATTGTGAGGAATTAAACATTTTTAAGTTGTGAAACCTTAAGGTCCCTCAAGATTATGGTTTAAGTAATCATCCCACTCAAAACCAAATAGACTCCCATAGCCAATGGTTATTTCAAACTCAATTTTTATAGTGCTTTGAAAGGTAACCCTAGTATAACTAGAGGTGAAGGTATGATCTTGGATTATTTTAGAAATATGGTCATTGCTTATGTGGGAAAAATGGGTATCCAAACTAATCATGTTTCTGAAGATAGGAAAACATTTAGGGTATCAAGGTAGTAAGAGATAAAGGTGTTCTCAAGCTTGGAATCAAAAGAGACTCCTTAAATATAATTAACTATCTCAAAGGGACCTCTCAAATCTCTTAGGCCATTGAGAATAAATTAGAAATGTTATGAATTTTATGGCCTCTTTTTAGGAGATCAGCATTGGTCACATTTTCAAAGAAGGAAATGGTTACATGGATCTACTTGTTAACCTAGGGATTTCAATAGATTTTAAGACCTAGGAAATGGGTTCCAACCCACCCCATTTACCCTTTTGAATCATATTCTTCTAGACAAGCTGAGGGTAGTCTATATTCCCTTCCCATTTTTTGCTTTATCGCATGGGGATACCTTATTAGTTGTACTCTTGGTTTATACTTCTCTAGTTTTCCTTCCTCTAATGGTGCCTATTTTAGTTTAATACTTTGTTGGACTTGGGTCCTTTGTGACCCTAAAGTTTCTCTTCCTCCCTTAGGGAATAATTATTCATTTTCTCTTTATATCACTCTCCCTATTGGAGTTGTGCCCTTTGTGGACCCCATGGTGAAATCTCTTTCTCAGAGGTCTTTTATTAGTTTTTTATTCTTTTGGTGCTTTATTTTGGGAACCTAAGCCCCATTGTTCTTAGGATGGAACTATTTTCTCTTTCCCTCCTATGTTATCTTTTCTTGTGATTTTTTTGTTTTTTATTTTGGAGACCCAGACCTCCTTATGTGTCTATGGATAGATTCCACACTAAATTCTAAATGTGGGTTTAAATTAATCAAAAATAGAAGAACAAAAATAAAATTGAGGAGGCATTAATTGTACAAGAAGAGGAAAAGTCAAAATAAACACTATACACTCAAGAAGAGTAAGAAAAGAATTAGAATCAAGAATAAGATACCAAGAATATGGCTGATGTAAATGTAAAATCCAAGGTAGAAGTAGATGCCAAAGCCAAGGCAAAGATAATTTTTAAAGTTAATGCAGAGGTTGAAGGCAAATCTATGGTGGAACCTAAGAGTAAGGATGAATAAAGAATCACAATAAAAAGGTAAATAAAAGTGAACAAGATGGTGGGGATATGTGAAACCAAATAACCATCATCTAGATTGAAAGGCTTGAATTCTTCCCAAGGGAAATGAATGAGGAGACATCACAACAAATGACCTAGTTATCTAGCCAATATTTATGGGATATACACTCCACGCATTACATTACATTTTATCTACCCAGGGCACAAATCAATAAAACACCTTTGGTATCTATGAATTAAACTCTATCCTTGGATACAATGGTGCAAGAGTCATCACCTAATGTATCACAACTACCTATATCTAAGTAAATTGATGGATCAACTACCTTTCAAGAATATATCATGAAGAATACATCTACCTTGGATCAATAGGTGTTATAACTCAGGGAGGATAATGTAGATATTAACCTCAACCTCACCAAAGAACATGAGCTCATTGATACTATATGTCTCTCCTTGGTATCTCAATATTTGATTGACTAAGTCATGTCAAAGGAAAAACAACTCACAGATCTTCTATCTCAACTCACAAAATATTGGCATTCTATTCAAAAGCTTCAAAAACTTCACATGCAAGGCCAAAATATCAAGGTTGAATAAATGTCATTTTTGAGTTCCTTTAGGAATCTATTATATACAAAGCTCAAAACATAGCTTAGAACATGATCAAATGGAAGTCATAGTTATCCAATACATGGAAGGAGGGAACATATGTCAAAAAGGTGGATAACTCCAAAGATACCATGGAGGAACTACTACTACTTTATATTTATTGGATGTCACACTCAAGTAGTCTCTTGAATCTAGATTCAATTTTATGATAAAGATGAAAACATGGAAAATCTAAATGTTACACAATACATTTACCATTATTCAAACTAGGAGGCATGTAGATAATATGGAAAAGATAGCACATGATATTCAAGTGAAAGTATCTAATGTGTAGGCTATGATATAAGTGACATAGGATTAGGAAATCCAAAGTTTGGTTGAGTCCCAATTACCACTATGAACTAGAATTAACATGGTTAGAGAATATATCATGAATTGGACATTGTTAAAAAAAGACATGTCTCATCTAGATAACTTTGTGATAAACATCCCCCATCCTTTTTGTAATTATGGCTGATTGCTTGGGGAGATATATTGGGGATTTAGTCCATAAAGGTTTATTTAAGGGTTTAAAGCCTTCTTCCCAGCCTCTAATTTGTTCTCATGGACAATTTGTTGATGATACCATCTTTATGGGGAAAGCTGAAGTCAAGGAAGCAAGAATTCTGAAGCAAGCTATTAATTTATATTCTTCGGTCTCTGGTTAATTGATTAATTGGAATAAAAGTGTAGTGTTCTTTATTAAAACTCCTATCTAGAGACAAAATAAAATTGCTAAAATTCTTGAATGTTCTATAGGATCTCTCCCCTCTTCTTACTTGGGTCTTCCTCTTGGTCTGAAAGTCCTTGATGCATTTTGGGAGGATCTTATTAACAAGTTTAGCAAGAAACTTGTGGGATGGAAAGGAAACATTTTAAGTCAGGCAAGAAAGTTAACTCTTCTCAAAACTTGTCTTCAAAGCATACCTACTTATGCTTTAAGTCTATTTATAATTCCTATTAAATTTGCAGAGGCTATTGAAAAAATTCAAAGAAATTCCCTATGGACTGGTACTGAGGAAAAAAGGAGAATGCCTTTAATTGCTTGGGATAGAGTTTGAAAACCTTTCAGGGAAGGGGGATTAGGAATTACAAAAATCATAAGTATGAATAAATCTCTTTTAGCCAAATTGGGATGGAGAGTTTATCATGAAAACAAAGAGTGGAGTACTATATGGAAACATAAGTACCTCTTCAATGCAAAATCCCTTTCTGATTTCTTTTCTTATTCTGATGTAATTTGTCCCTCTTCCATATGGGTGGCAGTTCAGGGGACCAAAAAAACTTTAGAAAAAGGATGTTCCTGGAAAGTGGGTAATGGACTTAAGGTGAAATTCTGGGATGATGTCTGGTTAAGGGATTATCCTTTGATGGAAGATTTCCAAGATAAGGATTTAGTTGATTGATGTAAGCAGAGATATGGTATAATAGTTAGTCAGTATTGGCAGAATAATTCTTGGGTGAATTTAACTAATGTTAATCAAGGCTTTAGCAACATCCAATTATCTCTCAATGCTGTCTCTCTTTATCCTTATCTGGAGGATAAGATTATTTGGCATGATGATCCTAGTGGACAATTTAAAGTCTCTACTATCTTTACTTCAAAAGACAAGGGTAATCAACCTTTGTGGTCTCAAGCCTGGATGAAGGGGCTCATCCCTAAAATAAATATTTTCTTTTGGACTTTACTTCAAAATAAAATCTTGACCCTTGACAATTTACAAAAAAGAGGAATTAATGTGGTTAATAGGTGTATTTTATGTAAAAATGGATTTGAAGATAAAGACCATATGTTCTTGAACTGCCCCTACACTCAGCAAGTTTGGACTGAGATCCTTAATTTCTGGGGTATAACATGGGTACATCAAAAAAGTGTGGTTTTATCTTTTAAAAGCTAGTGTTGTCCCTCAAAAAATCCTGATGTTAATTTTTTCTAGAAACTAACACTTCCTCATATATGGTGGGGTATATGGAAAGAAAGAAACAATAGAATTTTTAGAAGTAAAGAACTTTCAGGATGGGTGCTTGGTCAGAATATTATTAGAGCTATTAAGGAGAATTTTAAATCACAGAGGGATCATGATCAAACCTTTAAATTTAATAACCCCTTATGATCTGAAAGGCCTAATCTAAAAATTGATAATCCAAGATTGAATGTAAAATGAAATGTCCCTCTTACTAGATGGATCAAAGGAAATTTTGATGGAGCAGCTAAAGGGAATCCTGGAAGAGCGGGATGTGGAGGAATTCTAAGAGATCATATGGGAAATGTAGTTGATGCCATTGCTATCCCAATTGGTAAGTCAAATAGTCATATTGCAGTCCTATACACTATTAAACTTGCTGTTGAATTGGGATTTTCCAAATTATGGTTGGAAGGTGATTCTTTGAATATTGTAAATATCTTAAATAACAAAAACTCAAGTTCATGGTCTATTGAGGCTACGGTGATGGAAATTAAAGATTTAATTCTAAAATTTGAAGTAGTGACCATATCCCATACATATAGAGAAGCCAATGGGGTTGCTGACTGAATAGCAAATCATGTTGTTCAAATGGGGCAAAAGGTGAGATGGCATAATGCATTAAATAAGCATGTTGATCTCAAAGTACTTATCAATTATGATGTTATTCATTCAAAAGAGGGAAAGATCTACCTAGATTAGTAAATTAATGATTCAGAGGAGTGGACTTAAGGTGGACAGATTACCTTCACTGAACAGGTTTAGTTATGAGAATGTAATGTGGATTTCACATGTGCCAGCATATAGTCGACTTCCATTTCATGTAAAGAACAATTAGGTCCATTTTTTCACTCTCAGTGTTTGAGTGTTGTTGGAATATTGTTTGTTTTTCAAAATGAAGGGTGAACTGTGGAAGCAAGAGCCAAAAAATTGTGAAGATTGGAAGGATAAATAGGATGTATGGAAGATTCTTCAGAAAGGGAGAGTGGTAAGTTATATGGAGCGATTGCACGGGTCTAAACCCCATATCATGATGGCATTCTTCAAAAACTTGGTTGATGACAAAGTAACACTCCATGGTGTTACTGTGAAGCTTATAGAGGATTTTATTACTGAGGTTACAGGGCTCCCCACAGATGGCATTAAATTCTCTAAGCAAACTAGTATCTCCAATGCGGCTTACAAGAAATTTCTGAAAATGGATGAAGAGGAGAAGAAATTGGAAAAGAATGGAGATTTCTTCGATTTGGAGCAAATAAAAGGAATCTGGAGAGAGGTATTATGCTGCATTCATGAGTATTTTATCCTAGATGGTAGAAGCAAAAGAGTCCATAAATTTCATTTTGTCTTTCTTAATCATTTTAGGCATAAAGACAAAATTTCCATCCCCTTCTATTTGCACTTTTTCCTGCTTCAAAGTTTGTTTGCTCATAGAAAGAAGGAATCTCAACCAATTTTGCATTAAGGATTGATTCTTATCATAGAGGGCTAATGAAAAAACAATGCCATAGTCTCAAATCCTTATTCTGACAAAAATAAGGATTCACAGTGTAGGAAGAGTGGAAAAGTGAAGGGGAAAGAAAAAGTAAAACCTAAACCCTCAAGTTTAAAAAAATAGAATGTTGAAGAGGAATTTGAGTGGGAAAGCATAGAAAGTTATAAGAAGAATGTTTTGGAGGAAGAAAAAGGGATGGAAACTGGGGATTTTAGTTCAAATCTGGAAGGGTATCAGGAAAATGAAGACAAAAGTGAGAAATAAAATGAAGGGGATAAAATAGAGGACAATACAGAATAGAATAATTCCAATCATGAAGATAATCATACTGTGGTGGGGGGAAGTGTTAAAGACACAAATATTTTACTTGATGATCCAGCTTTGACAAGAGAAAAGTAACATTTGGTTCTGGTTTCCAATCATGCTATGGAGATTAGAGAACAAGAAAAGGATGATCATGAACAACATAAAGACCCTATAGAGACAAAAGAGGAGAAAATGATGGAAAGGGAGGACCAAATAGAAAAGGATGAGTCCTTTCCATAGGAGAATGCAGATGATAGTTGTGATGCTCGGCAGAGGGACACTAAGCTCTCCTTCATGAATTTGGCCAAATTCAAAGCTAATGCAATTTTTCAAGTTGATTCATGGATGTATAATG
>JARHVA010006640.1:302500-415000 GCA_037957365.1 Torreya grandis
TGCCTTTTATATGTTCTACAGATAAAAGAAAGCCTACCATCTAATATATTTACCATGACCATCTTTCCAAACATGATCCTTTTCTCTAAAGGTCAAAATAGTACAGTCAGTTTTTAGAACAAAATGTGGTAGATGAAGAATTTTTAACATAAACTTCTCCAGACATTTTTTGACAACGTAAATCTCTTTATCAGAAGAGATCTACTTAAGAACATCTGCACTAAATACTCCACTATATAATTCACACACAAATTCTTTATTTTCATATATATAAATAAGTACTCCTTCCCATGTAATCTCAAAGGCATCAGTATAAACCAAATACTAGTCTGATTTTGGGATATGAAGTTCTGGAAGAGAATTTACTCTAGATTTAATATTTTGGATAGTAGTTGTGTGTTCATCCTTCCATTGGAATTATTTATTCTTCTAGATAATTTATTAGAGGATAAACCTGTCTTCACTAGAGTTAGGATAAAAGTTATTCAAATAATTCAATAATCCCAAAAATTCTTGAAGCTTCAATTTGTAAACTTTTTTGGAAAACTACTAGCCTTTCTTTAATATGCAACTGGATTTGTATTTTTTAATCTTGGATGATCATTCTAAGAAAATTGCATTCTATTTTAAAAAGCTAAGTCTTTGTATTTGATAGGACAATCCCTGCAGCTTCTACCAGCTCTAAATTTTTTTTGAGATGGGAGTAATGGTCAGTAAGAGAATTACTAAAGATTATTATATCATCAATATATACACATAAGAAATTAGAAGTGCCTTTGAAAATATTATCTATATGATCTTGGTAAAATGTTGGGGCATTCATCAAACCAAATGGCATAATAGTCCACTAGAAATGGCCGAAAGGGCAGTTGAAGGCTATCTTTTCCTTATCAGTTTCTTTGACCCTTATCTGATAAAACCCATATTTACAGTCAAACTAGGAGAAGTATTTACATGCTACAAATTTCTCCAATAGATAGCTTTTATCTGGTATAGGATATAGAAAAGGTTGGGTAATGGCATTTAATGGTTGATAATTTATGACCATCTATTTCTTACCTCTCTTTTGTTTTGAGTGCTAATTGACCATGAAGGTGTAGTAACAATAAGAAGAGGTTGATTTTTTTATGAAGCCATTAGCCTCTAGTTATTTTATCTATGATTCCATATCATTGTTATCCTATGCTGGTATTGGGATTTTCTTCCCAATTTGCATGTGCTTACCTTTGATGAGCTTGATGTCCATCTCGGGCATAGATTTTAACCAAAACTGCTGAGGGTTGTCAGAATAGATTGTGGTTCTAATCTTTTCTCCTATAGCTTGGATTTCATAAGGGATTACTATTTTAGTTATTTGAGTCATAGAGCTTGGTAATTACTTAGTTGCATAGATAAGTTGAGGAATCCTTAGTCTTTCATTATCTATGGTGATCATGACACTTTTTTGTAGTAGATCCATAAGGTGAGTATCTATCTATGAAGGCACCACTTAAGAGAATATCTATAGGAATTTTATTTAAAGTAAAAAAGTCACAATAGAATATTTTATCTTAGATCCTAAGGGATTGCTGATGTTTATACATGTTACAGATAAAACTATTCCCTTAAACATCTAAGCTCTTATAAGCTAGTGTTTCATCTAATATCTTCCAATCATGGATGATTTTTGATTTTACAAATGAGAGAGAAGCACCTGTATCTATTTGTGCATCTACCAGTCTACCATTTATTTCTATGGTTATAAATTATGTAAACTTTACATTAATTAGTTGTGTCAAATAGGCTAGTTATGGTATCTCTAATGGAGGGATACTTGTACATACCAATTTTTGTCTTGATGGATCTGGGACTAATATTTATTCATGGTAGATTTCTTCTTCTTATTTGGTTTCTTCTATTTCTTTTTCTTCTTGGAGATTACTACATTCACCCTTTTCTGGACAACAGTCTTGATCGAAATAGAAGGCATCATCTACCTCATCTTCTTCACTATGTTATGTGGGTACAAGTACATCCCATTTTGGTTTGATCTATGGTGAATGAGTTTCCTTTGGGGGATCTCTACTAGTGAATTTATTCCTCATCTAGGAATCACTAGGCTTAAAAGAGATCTAGAATTGCAAAGGTGGATTAGAAGGCCTTTGCATGGTAGGTGACATCCTCGGCATGAAGGGTTGCCTTCCTCTAGAGTTACTTCATCCTCTTTGGCTACCTCTAGTTTTGGGCTTGGTATCCCATTCTGGTACTTCATCATGATGTTTGGACCATCATTTATATGCTTCAAAAGGAAGACTATAATTATCATGATGTCATGGTCACTGCATGTTGGAGAGTGGTTGCTCCAAATCATTGGCTAATGATTTGAGAGCATCAGCATCTTCGTCAAAGTCTTCATCAGGGAGATCATCTAGAATTGGTTCATAGATGTCTCTTGTAGGTAAAGATCTTCATCTGTATCAATGATATCCCACCACATAGTTATGTTGGAGGTAAAAATAACTTTGATAGTAGGGTTTTTGTAGTGACATTGAGGAGCAATGTGGCCAGGTTTGTGATAAATATATCAAATAGGCATTCTAGATTACGGTGAGGAGATTTTTGCTTTTCAAGAAAGTGGTGAGGAGGAGCATAGGAATGATTTCAAGGGAAAGAGTGGCTCTTTAAAGATAGGTACTTGTGATGCTAATTTTTTTGCTTGTGAGGCTATACAAATGGGCGATAGCCAAATGGTGCAGTTTTAGGGAAAATAGGAGCAATTTGGGATGCTTGATGCTTAGTGAGTTTTTGTATGATTTTAGTGTTAGATACTAATTACATTGCCTGTTGTTTGGAAAAATCAATAGTATCTGAGAGAGATATATCTTCAATTTTTAGGCTTTTAAGATCTATATATGCAATCACCTTATCAATGAGATTTTAAGGGAGAACATGCAAGAATTTTAATTTTATCTCAGCAAAAGTAAAGGTTCTATTGGCATAAGCTAACTCACATAATTGCTTTGCAAAGTCATCAAACTATTTTAAATCACATAGCTTACTTTTGTGCAGCCATTTCTTAGATTCCAGTTCCTAATTACCAACTGGAGGTGCAAACTCATTAATCAATAAATGAAATAAGGTGGATAAAGGATCTGGCTAGTTATGAACCCTTTGGTTCTATTCTTGCTCTGTCATAAAATCCCACCATAGGGTTATAATACCCCAAAATAATTTTGATGCAAATATTATAGTAGCAGGAGGATCTAAATGGGATGTTACTATAATAACTCTCATTGAATTACACCATGCTAAAATTTCATTTAATGGATTCAGGGTGTCATCAATATTCAGATACCATGGTTGTAATGGTACCTATGTGCTTTGCATGAAAGAAGTACTAGGATTTTGATTTCTTTTTTGAGGTTTGAAGTTTGAACCAAACTCAACCTTATATGATAGAAAGGAGGATTGTGCTTCATTAGAAGCTTTTAGATCTTGCTTTACTAGCCAGTCTAGGATATCTTCTAAGGCTTTAAGTTTAGTATCTATGGAAGACAATTGATTATTTATTTTTGTAGTTAAAATAGAAATCCTATGGTAGACACTATTGGTATTATCTTCAAGAATAGGTAATTTATCTAAACTATGCCTAATATACAAAACATCTTTATAAAGGTCATCAAGGTTTTTTGAGAGATGTGAATTGAACCTGGATATGTAATTTTACTACTTGCATTCATTTGAAGGTTTTGCATCTCCTTGGAATACTATAGAAAAATACTAGACAAGTCCTTCTGGATGCTTGTAAATTACTTTATGAGGAGGCCATCTTCCACCTTTATACAGATTGACCTTATTATCTATATAAAATTCCAAATTATCTTCTCTTGGAAGATTCATTAGAGTAAAAATAACTGATATTTTGGATCAAGTCCTTGGTTGATCTCTTCATCTTCAATAAGAATATGACCTATCTTTACAATTCTTCTAGAAGAAGAAGTAGGTCTATTAGGAGAAAGAATAGAAGAATTATTAACAAAGAGAGATCTTGGGAGAATATTGGTGATCTTGTCATCACTCTTATGCATAGTAGCTTGACCTTTCATTTTAGGTGATACATTTTTGAGCCAATCAAGCTTCCAATTAGAGGGGATTTTAATAGACTCTATGTGGCCTTTCTATAATTGGATAGTTCCACTAAGTCTGTGGGCATAAGGCAATTTTTTAAAGATTTTTGGGTGGTTTATATTAGCCATAATATACACAATAGATATATTGATAGAATCACACTTAAACTCACCAAACATATCTAAACCAAATAAGGAAGTAAATAAACCCCAACAATCTAATGATCCAAACTTGAATTCTTTACAACCTTTATCACGGACTGTGATAGAGAGGTTAGGATGGAACTCAAAATAAATAACTTCATCATTTAAATGCCCAAGGTTGGATAATTGACAGGCATATTTAAAACTGACTCGGCATCTATCACATAGGGCTAAGTACAAAATAGGTTTAATATTACCAGGGATCAATGGATTAATATGTATCCTGATAAGGCCAAAATGGACAAATTTTTTATCTTTATTACTTGAACCAAAGATTAAATCCATCCATTCTCATAATTTAGAGTTTATTATTTACCATAGTGACAATGAGTAGCTAATAATTCTTAAGTTTATTGGATATTCATATTAAGAGACTATGGTAAAGTTAAATATCATTCATAAGAATACCTAAGAGTCATAGCATATAGGTTTAATGATAGTTATTGAATTTAAATTTTTATGATGTGGTGTAAATTTCTCAGTACTGGTGATGTATTTTAGAAGGGGTAGTTGCTGATTATTTTTATATTTAATATTGAACATCATAGTAGCTAATAATGATTCATTTAATAGTGTTTGTGATCTATTTTGTGATGTGGTAATCTATATAATGTTACTTTGCCTTGTAAATGTGGAGACATTTAATTTTTATGGTGTGTTAAGGTGTGTTAATGATATTAGCAAGGTGAAATACATTAGTGTAAGTAGGTAAGTCTTGTATTAATATAAGCATGCATATACACTTGTGATGAGAAAATTCAATTCGATAGTGAATACTATATTTAATAATTTTATTATGAGATTATATACTTTAAAATACTATGATATTTTAAAGGTGAGATACATATTAGGATATGATGTTGTAATGAATCTTGATTCTGAGATTGTAGTGTCACTGTTCTCATTGTGCCTTTGGTATTTATTGAGATTGAAACATAATATAGATCTAAATTTTTATTGTTGCATTTAATTTAAATTTACTTTGTGTATTCTAAGGGTTTTATGGTCTAATTCATATCTTAATTGATACCACTAACTTTAACTATGTCATCATTTAACAAAACTACAAGATTGTCAACTCATAAATGATAAAAAATTTGACTCGACCATATAAATAAAACATACACCACATAAAATTATTATTGTGATAGAATATATAAAATAATATAAATTCACTTACTAAATGAATGAAAAAAATGAAAATACATCTAACTAATTTTATAGAGCATGATTTTTTTATGAATGTAAATTTGGATTGTAACATATGTATTGACAAAGACATATTTTTGAAATGATATATACATACATGAGTTTAGTTGATCATGATAAGCACTTATATTTTTAGATGTAATGCTCATGAAGAATAAACACATATGAGAGATGGATATATGGAAAATATTCCATGTCTATTTGGACTACAAAGACATCAAGTCTATCTAGATGAAATCAACTAGGATGATATCTACCACATGTGTTTGTAAATACTATAGATGGCATGAATGATATCTAATGATAGTGTAGAATAATAAATATTTTAATTTCAAAATTATTGACATCACTTGAATAAAAAATTAGTGTGAATTCAAGAGGATAAAAAATCAGGGTGGACACAAGAGGAATCTATGTGTTGAGGTTAACATAGCCCCATTTTTGAAAAATGGGGACCCTTGTTTTAAATTTGGAAAATTTTTGTTAAAAATTGAAACTTCACTTGATCAGAGTACCACTATAATGTTTTCACATTATTTTTATATGAATATCATCCACACCTATTTCTCATTTTTATTAATTAACATATTTTCAAGTAATTATTACTTCATCCCTTCTAATGCTACTAATGGTTGTTTCCTATGTTTTTGTATTGTAAGATCAATAAAATCTCATTTCGAATGAAAATGCTTAGGGTTTTATGCTTTAATGTTAAATTTATCTTTTACTATACTTTGTTATGTCAAAACTAATTGAATCTACATTTGAACCACATTAAAACCCTTATTCAAATTGTCCTAGCTGAAGTCCTTTTAAAACAAATTCAAATTTATATGGAAGTAGTTTTCACAGGAACAACTAATTATGTCATGAACTTAGCCTAATTTTTATCCTTAGGTTTAGTCATGTTTATCAACATGACCAAATCTTAGTCTAAAAATTCATACTTGGTCCTTTATGTCCTAAAACTCCCTCAGTTCCTTTTATCTCCACATGGTCTAACTAATCACAGGGCCCCTTTTGTTATATTCTAGACTTAATCAAAAGCCTTATCCTAAAGTTTTGATATTATTTATGAATAAAATAAAAACTATAGGCTAAGAATTTTATGCCATGTCTTTTATTATTCATGAGGTACCCTTTATTATGTCTTATAACTTAGCTTAAAAATTTTATCCTAAGGTTTTATAATGTTTTTCAACACGAATAAAACTAGTCTAAGAATTTAGCTTAAGTTCATTATATTTTTTGAGCCTAACATAATTATTTTATTATCCACAAGATCAAAATTATGTGTTTACTTGAGCATAGATGATCTGATAGTGCAAGATCAATTTTGATAATTCAAAATACCCTAAGACAAGTGAGAAGGTGATAAGTATCATAATTTTAGTAAAATAATATTGAGCAGCCAATGGTGTTTGATTTCTCAGATCAAGATCTAATGGTGTGAGATGGAGGTTGAAAAGTCCAAATCCTTGAAAATGAACATGAAGATGACAAGTGGCACATTTGCATGCCACTAGTTAAAGCTTGATCAACTTAGAAATATTGATGATATGTGGATCATGTACATATTTTGATGAATGACACATAGAGTAAACAACATAATCCAGTGGATGATCAACAAAACACATTCATCCAAGAGGAGATGATCAATGATGAAAGATCAATGTTGATATTTCAAAAAATCTCAGAATGAATGTAGAAGTGAAAAATGTCACAATAAAGGGGAATGTGAAAAAGAAACCAATGGAATTTGATTTCTTAGATCAATATCAATAGACCACATTGATCTACATAAATAGATCCAATAGTGTGAGGCAAGTCAAAATTTTCAAATGACTTGTAACCAATAAAATATTAACACATGTCCAAAAATGACAAATGGTCATATTTTAAGTATTAATGAGTAACATGCCATATAGACACCTTGATGATGTTACATAAGAAAAACATGACAAATTTGGTGGAACTATAAAAGGTAAAGGTATAAATATGCAATCCAAATAAAATCTAAGGCATGAAGATCATAATTTGAACTAGATGCCACCATTAAAGCACTAAGGAAACCTTTAGAAAATCCCCAACAAGTACAACAGCCCTAATTTGACCCTATGATCATTAAAAACAAGCCAAGAAGAAGAAAATTATTATATGTTCTAGAACAATTTGATTTAGAGATAGAGTACAATTCACTAGTGAGTATTTAATAATTTCACAAGCCATGGAAGCTCAAAAAGGTGTTTCTAGAGAGGATGTGGAACTCTATTTGACCATGGACATAAAAGGGAGAATTTTTAAGGACACACACTTTGACACCATAACTATGAATATAAGGGACAATAATTAGTCAAGCTTATTTTAGACCAATGACAACCAACAACCCATCACAAGAGAGGAGGAGAAGAATGTGTCTACAAAGAGGCTCTACTACAACATAGTCTCCATCTAGATGATAGGTGTACATTATATAATATCTAAACCTGAGATGCTAAAATTCATAAATATCCTTGCTCTAATTTTTAAAGATAGCAAAATAGATAAGGGAATGATTGTTCACAAATGTATTTTCAAGAAGTTTTCTTAAATTTATCCTATAGCTTTTGATAACTATTAAAAATTGCCTAAACCCTAAGTATACCTAACCAAAATAAGTAATTGGGCCAAATAAAATGATGTTAAGAGAACCCTTGCCCTATGGATATATTATAGGAATCAAGTGTTTTTAAACTTTAATAGCAAAATCCCCATTGGTCAATTCAGTCCTTGAATGAGAATGATCATGATAATGATGAATAGGTTGTGTGGAAATCCAACCCCAACATATGTAAACAAATTTTGGGTCCCCTTAGTCTATTTCATGGTTGATAAATAGGTCACCCCTCCTCTTGGTGAAGTAGTCATCACCTATTTGAGTAGATAGTTTTTTGCAATCAAGAAGAAGAGTAGGACCCAATTTCATATGATGTCATACCTTCTTTATTCCCTTCTTAATACAACCAAGATTATAAACCTTAGGGAATGGTCACCTAGTGGGACACAAAATATCTCACAATATTAATCCAAGTTACATATCTTTAAGTTAGGGATCACATCTAATTCATATGTGATTGTGTTTATCCTGACCTTAATGAGGCTATCATAGGGAGCCCAATGATGAGGATTAACCCACTAATAAAGAATACTATTGAAACCATGGGGGACATATGGTTATACCCTAATTATACAATCATTAAGATTAAAGGGATACAATGTACCCTACTCGAGCTACCTATCCATGTACCAATCAAACTAATAGAATAAGAAGTAACTTATCAAATATGAAATGGAATAGATGGTCTTTGCAAGACCAAATGGAAGGAAATTATTCACACCCTCCCCATAACCAATTGTAGGACTATCCTTGGACAATGGGATAATATTGAATATGCTTCTAAACACATGACATCTTTCAATTTATAAATTGATGAGCTAAGGTAGTGGGACCCCTATGGGAGAGTTAAGGAGCACTTAAAAGTAAAATGGATGTTGAATGTGCCTTATGAGCACCATCTTGGTCCTTTTGACCCCATATACATAAAATCATCTTCATTATCTAAGGTCATAATAAGATTGAAGAAAGACAACATCAATCCAAAATCTAAGATGCTAAGGGAATAAAAGGGAGGAGATGACAGATGGTGATTGGGGCTAGGGTAGTACCATTTGTTGAGTGATGTACCTTCTAGGCCTCTACCAACTCAATCAATTATTGCCCAAATAGAGACAATAGTTGAAAATAGGCCAAAAGAGAGAAGGCCTAATGAGATTGCATCTTCTTCAGCTCAAGTAGAAGAATAAGGATCACAATTGGAGGAGGTTCATATGGTAGCATTAGACCCCAGTGAGATAATTGAAGATGATTTTAAAATGCTATCACTAGCCTATGAATCAAAAATGAAGAGATGGAATAAATAAAGGAAGAAAAGGGGAAGCAAGTGTTGAATTTAGTTTCTATGGATCCCCCCAAAATAAAAATTGAGATGGTCATGGTTCTAGTAAAGACCAAGAAGCCCAAGGTGACTTTTATGCATCCTTTGAGTTAATTCACCCTCTTTAGTGAATAAAATTTGATTCATGGTATAATCATTCCATAATGGTTCATCTATGGTAAATTTCAAAAAGTACCTACTCCCAAACACCCTTAGGAAATGGTGAAATCCATCAATATCCCTATTCATAAGGAGGTCAAGCCATGGATACTAGCTCTACAAAAGGGAGATGAAAGAAGCATAGCTTATCTAGGAGAGTCAAGTGGAACACAAGTTGGGAATCCAACTCCTAAAGTGACTCAATCATCAGTTGGTGTCAATTTTAACCCAACAACTACCATTTTTTAAAGGGTAATAGAAAATAAGGTCATGATAGGTGGTGAAGAGGTCACCTATAAGAAAGTAGAACCATTCATTGGTTTGAGCCCAATATTAGGACAAAGACCTAGAGAAAACAAGATATTTGAAGAGAATGTGCTTGAGTTAGCCTAAACACAAGCAAAATAATTATAAGTTGCCCTCAAAGGCATGCAAAAAAATAAAGACAATTTGGAAAATATAACTATTTTATCAGTCCTAGATGTTATGATAAAGATGTTTGTAGCCTATTTGTTTGATATTTTCAACTCTTTAAAAGTAATGAAATCCAGACAAGGTGTGGTGAGACAATAGATTAATGTGACTATGAATTTAGTCCACTAGTGGTAGAACTCAAGCAACAAATTAAAATACTTAGTATCTTAATAGAAGATCAAATACATGACTTTGAAACATTCAAGTTATCTCACTTGAATATGATCATGGAAATACTAGTGGACAAGATCAAAGGTCTAATTAAATGGTCCAAAGACTTATAATACCTATATGGAAATGGAAAATAGTTGATAAATAGGATGGAATAGATACTTAGGAGCATGATCATAAATACTACCATGCTTAATTACATATGTATAATTAATGATGAATAATTCAAGTTGAGAGCTACTCGAGTTATGTAAGAAGAGAAAAATCAAAGCTACGAAAGGACTGGGGCTAATAACAATAGGGTCTTGGATATGATCTTGAATGCTAAAAAAATGATAATAAATTTAAGAAGTGCGAAAGAGGCCATGGAAAGGGAAGACAAATACTTCGGAGACCTAGAAACTTAGGAGGATGGACTCTTCATGGAACCAATTGTCAATTTGAAGTTGATATATGATCAACATGCCAGAGAAATCAAGATTTTACAATAATAGAAATAGATCACTTCAACATCAAAGGAACCATAGGGGTCTCAAAGTTATTTGAAATAGGAATATTCTTTTTGTAACAAATCATGTAAACTACTTTAAAAAGATAATATTCTTCTTTGTAAAGGCACGTGCAACTTGTAAAGCACATTGCCTATTAGTTAGTTATTTTAAAGTGTCCAAGGAGTTTTATAATGATTGTGAAAGGATAGTTGTCCTTAATATTTGACATGATTAACCAACATACCTCATGAATTATCCATATAAAGACGTATTGTCAATTTTAAAAATAGAGATTTTTTGAGCCAAAAAATATTCTATAACTTTTGAGCAAATTAAAATAAGTAAGGAGTTTTGCAAAGTTTGTCCACATTTGCTTATGTGAATTGCTATCAGGGCTTCTCTCTCATTTGTCGGGTCTAAATCTTAGATTTGAATGGTCCTTGTGAATTTTGGATGTACATATTTAAGTGTAGAGTTTTTAATTTGTGTTAATGCTAGATTACTTGAAATTTCTAAGGTTTACTTCATTTTATTCACTTTTCTTGCATATGTGCTAATGCTATTTGCTTACGGGGGTGAATCTTTAAAGTGAACCTGGTCCTTATTTTCACTATTTCATTTTATCCTTAGATTTTTTCCTAAATTTTGATAGGATTTAAATTTATGCTACTTCATGTCATATATGGGTTAAATGTATGTTTAGATTAAAATTGAACTTTATCATAATGTTTGGGTTAAAGGCTAGTAACATATTTCTTCTCTACCTTACCCTTTCTTTTGATCTTTTTTATCATTTTGCTTTAGATCAGTTTCATTTTGAATATTCATTTTAGTTTATATTTAAAATTAATTTTGAGCATAATTCACTTTAAATATCATAGGTTATCTTCAAAATCAAAGATCAACTATTAGGCTATAGTAGCTCTCAACCACTAACTAATTAAAATTTGTGAAATAGTCTAGTTGTTCTACCTCTATTCCACCAAAGATAATGAGATTATCATAACCTATATTTCATTCATTAGATTCTTTAAATTTAGAAATTAGTAGTGTTTCTTAAACACTAATAACCACCTATGATACACTTTTAGGAATCAATAGGGAATAAATTCCATTGGCACTAAAAGGAGGGGCTTAGTTAGATTTTTGTAAATTTGTAACATCTTTGATAATTTTGGTGAATTTTTTTCAAATATTGATGTATTCTTTGTATATTTGTGTTTCTTTTAGCATATTTGTGTAAGGATCATTGATCTTAATAGTTCCAAACTAGTCTTTATGCTTATTCAGATAAAGATATATATTCTTTGAAGATAAATGACAAATTATGGTAAAGATAGCTTAATATTTATAAATCCAAGGTGTTTTAGGTTAGTAATAGTGGTTTTTTTCAAAGATTGATTGGATATTTGTAAATTTGAGTTTATCTGAGTTTGAAATGTGTAAGGATCACTCATGCCTACATATTTGGACATATATTTGAACTTAATTAGTTAACTATTGATGTACTTTGTCATTATTTATACAAATCTATGCAAAATTTTCTTAATGTGCAAGTCTGATCATTATTATTTTCAAAGATAGGATTTACACATTTTATTTCAAATATTTTAAGCTATAATTACTAAGGATAAGGACCAAATCACATTAAGAGACAAGGGTTCCTCTTATATCATTAGAAGTTCATAAGAGAGCTAGGTGAGATAAAGGTAAGCATAGACTCTCAAAGTCTCAACCAACTTCACCAATTCAGGATACTTATGTGTTCAATCCCTATCAAGGTATGACTTGGATAGGTGGTTTTTCAATCAATGTGCCATGTGTGGTACATGACCTTCCTCATAATATTGAAAAATATTTTCCTAATTTTAGTCTTAATGGTGTTGTAACTACTGAATAACACATTAAAAGTTTCAAATCTACTTTAAAACTTTTGAATGTTATTCATAAAGATGTAACATGAAAATTATTTCTATTTACTCTAAAAGATGTTGCATATACATGGTTCCTAAAACTTCCTAAAAATAACATATCCTATTGGAATTATTTTAATAATTACTTTATTGATCAGTTTGGAAAAATCATTAGTCCTTGTGTCCTTTACTAGTAGTATACCATAATTAAAAGAGCCATCAATTCTAGATTCTAAAAAATGTTTAGTAGAACCATAGCTCCTTATAGACCTGATGAGGCTTTAGCCTTAGAGATTTACAAAGATGCCCTAGATCCCATGACTTTTGTTTTTCTTAAAAGATCTACTCAGATCATTAATACATTAACCTTAGCTTATGCTAAAGTTGTGATCATCAATGACCAAATTCAACCATAAGGGCAAATGGAAATAGTATTCCCAACATTAATCCAAATTTAACTATTCTAAATGTCATTCCCAATGCCAATTAAAATATGCATGTCTTAAATCAGCTTCTAGTTCTAAACTAATTACCCTTGATTCATGCACATCCTAGCCAAAACCTAGGATTCTTGAACCTTGAAAGTGGATCTATTCCACATGAACAAAGAGCTTTGGTGCCTATGGCTAGTGGTAACACCCAAAAACATAATTTAGAGGCCCTAAATAATGATAATGAATCTATCTTAAAGATGGTTTAAAATCTAAGCACTAATTTCCTTCAGCTACAAAATCATGTTAGAGATATTAGCTAAAGATCTAATAAGAAATTCTCTTTCCAAAGATTCAATACACCTTCAAATAGATTCCAAAATAACAAAATTAATAGCCATAACAATGAGTCATCTACTAATAACAATGTGCTTGATATAAATCTTAGTGATGTTGCCTTACTAGATTATTGTAGAGTTCATTATACTTCAAAGCATGATGAATTAGATTGTCTAGAATTTTGTAATGATTTTGAAGATTTTAAAGAAGAGTTGGACACTTTTGAAGTTGTCCCTAATAAAGATAATGGTGCAGGTACCTCAAGTTCTTCAAGGTCATCTAAATCTTCTGATTCAACTATCATGGTGGAAACATTTGAGTTCCCATTTCAAGAAGAGAATGAGCCTGAGGATATTCCTAAGGAGATTCATTATTTGAAACAATATCCAATGAATACCTATCCTCTAAGGAAAAAGGAGAAGAATTTTTTTTTGACTACCTCAAATCCACCAAATAATTTTGATAATCCTCTTAATACTACATAAGACAACAATCTAGAGCCTCTTAAGGGAAACACCTCTAAAGCCAATGCTAATACATCTAATTCTTCCAATAGGACTAGATATAATATAGTATAGGACATGAAAAGATCAAATATAACATTAATTTACATGAGTTGACTCATATTATGGAACAAAGGAATTTGTTATTGGAATCTTTGTCTAAGAAGCCTAGCAAACCAAAAAAGGTTGCACATGCTAATGTTACAATACACAAAAGTCAAGCTAATGTTCCACATTTCCTTCTTACAATTAGGACCTTCGGTAAGAATTTGCACAATTTTTTGTTAGACTTTAGTGCATCTAAAAATTTTATTCCTAAAGGTATTTTTGAATAACTTGTTTTGACTCCAATTAAATCTAATAGAGTTGTAATTTAATTAGATAAATTAAGAGTTAAAGTAATTAGAAAATTATTATATATTCACATGAAGATTAATTTTGAACCAAGGATCCAAAATTTTATTGATATATAAGTGGTAGACATCCCTAATGCTTATGGAATGTTGTTGAGTAGAGATTAGATAAGAGCCTTAAATGGTTACATGTCAACTAACTATTCACACATGTGGCTACCTTGGAAAAGAGTTTCAAATTAGATCAGGATAGAGAGGGAGCCTAAGATGAAGCATATGATCACTAAGTACAATTAAACCAATGAGAGGGTCAACATGGTTAACTCAGATATGGATGGTTACACTCTTGATGCCCCAAAGGTATGTAACTCCAAAACTTATCATGCTATGTTTGGATTATGAAAGTTTCATTTTGATGGTTCTAGATGTAAATCAAGATTTAGAATAGGAGTATTATTAATCAATCCCATTAAGAAATAATAAAATTCCTATTACAAAATTTAATTCCCATGCACCAATAATTTGGTTGAGTATGAAGCACTTGTTCTTGGATTACAATTTGTAATCAAACATGAGGTCAAAGAACTATTAGTTTTTGGTGATTCTGAACAAGTAGTTAACTAGGTCAAAATTAAATATCAATGTAAATTGTCTTGTCTTAAGAATTATAAGTTTATATTATAGGAATTAATTGAATTTTTTGATGCTTTTAACATTATGTCAGTCCCTAGGGAATAAAAAAGGCTACTGATGAACTTGTTTCATTTGTAGCCAACCTTATTGTTGACCAAATTTGACTTTTAGGTTAAATTTGGACCCATATAGGTAAAAAAACTGGTTTTTTAGATGTTTAGGGGTCTAAATATTTTTAAAAGTCTATATTATAGTTCATTTGACATTATTTAATGTATTTTTAGCCTTATTCATGGTTTAATGGGTTTATTTATCATTTTGAGTCTTTTAGTGAGCTTTTAAGGGTCATACAAGCAAGTGGCATAGTTACCAAGGTGACCATGTGTCCTTTTTTCATTAAAAATGTCAAATAGGTTAGGTTACCTATCAAGGATGTCAATTACATTAGAATATTATGGGTTGTCTAGCTAAAATTCAAGAAACCAACTTAAAAAGGGAGCATTTGGCACTTGTGTAGTTCATAGGGAAGTGTGACACATGGGATAAGATCATGAAAGGCCTATAAATATTCCTAAAACTAATATAAATGTTCTATTTTATATATAAGTTCCGTTTTTAATCCAAAACTATTATGTTTCTTCTTTACATTTCTAGACATACAAAAGTGACCATCAGGTTTGTGCTTGGTACAAATAGCTCAAGAGGTTTTAGAGAAAATGATTTTGTAAGGTTATATTAAAATTATATACCTTAATTTATATATCAATAATATAAGAATTTATCAACTATGATTCATGAACCATCCTCATGAATTTGACTACACTTTTATACTAGTTATTTCATGTACCCTATAGGTTTTGCTCCATTTTGTTCAAATCCATACAAAAAAATTGGTGATGTTGACTCCAAAGGATTTTTTATACCATTTTATATGATATCAATACTTATTTTCATTTTTCATAGTGTCTTGATGAGCAAGTTAGTCTATGTTGAAATAAAGGTGCCACCATGTTTAGTCTCAATCAAAGTTCTTGTTTATAGAATATTGGTCTTCTACAAAGGTTTCATGTGAGATGAATATGGTGTTAAATAGGTATTAGGGCCATATTATGATATATTAACATTTTTGGTTCCACCATATCATGCTTTGGATAGATTCCCATCTTGTTTTTCTCCATTGTCAACTCTTCACTCCTCCCCACTTGCAATAACATGTATGGAGCTAGTTTAGTCTATTCATGAAGAGGTAATGAAGGTGTATAAATTTATTTAAGTCATTAATAAATTAAGATAGTTCATTTGGATATTTTTGAAAGTGAAAGTCTAGTCACAAGCTCATTCACCATGCTAAACTAGTCATTTTAGAGACCCCTGCCTACTTTATACCAGATGTGTGCAAGAGACTTTCACATTGGAATAGTGTTATGGAGATAGTTTAATATAAATTTTGTTGGGATAGTTTAATATAACTATGTGCAGTCACGATAAAAATAAGAGGTGAATGTAATTAGGAGTAGAAGGTTTAATATAAATTTTAAAATGGTTCATGATAGGTAAAAATATGTTTTCACAAGCACAAGACTCTTCCAATTTGATCATCTATTTTCACTACTTGGTCAAAGGTAGTAGTCTGTATTATGAGCTAGGAAACCATGTTACTCAATAGGCAAATATGAGGAACCCAATGAAGAAAAGTATTTTTGGGTGAATATTAAGATTCCATAGCATGAATTTAGGATTAATATCATGTTTAAATATCCTATTATTATTGGTTTAGATTGTGTAGGTTACTCTTAGGTGGATTTGAGAAAGATGTAGAAAAATAGTCTTTGGGAGGCCTTTTTTTGGGCATTTTGAGTTGGTTAGGAACCTAAATCAAGGAATATAGATAAAATTTTTTGTGAAAAGTATAATTATGAGCTTAAAAAAATCCAAAAATATTTACTTTACCTATGGGAAGAGGGATATACCTATCTAATCTGTCTCAGAGGTTAGTTAGTCAAGGAAAACTAGGTTTTAGCAAAGCAAGCTAATGAGGTAAAAATGGAAAAATGAACTTAATGGAAGGTTTGGGAAACCTAAATAAACATATCATTAGGTTTATGGAAGGAAATTATATTATATCAAACACTAGGTGTGGTTCAAACCTCTCAAAATGACTAAATTACCCTTACACACTATCCAACCAAACAATCTTCCTTCAGGCCTAGTTGGTGAATGAAAGGAAAAGGTGAAAAGGAGTGCTAAGAAATTTGTGTGGTTACCTTGTAAGATTTAATTATGTGTGAAAATTCATAATAAAAAAAACCAACCATGAAATATTAGTCCAAGTAGCTAAATCTAGTTGGATGCATGATAGGCCTATTAGACCTTGAAGAGACCTAGAATCAATTGGGGGTCTAACCTCATTTGTAGCTATTAATGAGATATCTAGATGATTTGTAAATGATATGGATATGTAATTAGATATTTATGAGATTTTTATATGTAAGGATACTTGTGTGAAAGCTAATTTTAACTCTGAGATAGTCCAAGCATGCAAGAAAGGTAGAAACAAGCTCAATTGGGTGGTTTCAAGTACTCATATCTTTTCTGAGACTATGCATGGTACCAAATAAGTTTTGAAGGGTTATTAGGGCACCATAAAATAATTTTGTGTAATTTTTTTTAGTTCTATTGTCAGAGCTTTATGAAAAAATCTTAAGACTAAAAATTTCCTAAAACCCTACTAAACCCTCAATCAAGACCCGATGGAGAAAATAGGCTTGGAGAGATATCTCAATGAAATAATTTGATCATGAAAGATATTGGACCTTATAGAGGAATCCCTTAGGATACTCCCCATAAGGATTAGTTATATATAAGTATATTAATAGGATACAAAATAAGATTTTTTCTAACTATTTTATGTATTGTGTAGGGTACATGAGGTTTCAAATGATGAAATCAAGATTGGGAGTAATATATATATTATTTATAACTCCTTATGGTAATTTTATTCCAATAAAAAACTCTTAAGTTTCCAAACTAGAGCTCTCATCTCAGCTAGACAAAATTGGCATAATGAGCATAAGGGTGAGAAGTTTGAAAACCTCTAGTGGATGTCCTCTTAAGGTGCACATTAGAATTCAAGGATATGGAGGGTATTTAAAGTGTCATCCATTTAATCCCATGGATTTTCATGGAAAATTGATGATAACTTTGAGGCCAAGTGTGAGATGTGATAAAAAAGAGGAGTTTTTTAGACTATAGGTAGTGATGGCATCCTTCCAAGAGTTTCTAGATAAGTAGGACTGAAACCAATTCATGGAGATGAATTTTTGAAATCCTTACCTATAATCCAAATCATCATACCTATACCTAGTTATTTTTTGGATGTTCAAATATGTCCAAATCATGAAAGTAGTTTTTTGAGCTAGAATGAGGAGTTTCATGCCATTTTTCATAAGTTTCATGACTTGTATGGACATTCATATCTCCTAAAATTGCATGGTTAATTTCACATCTATTTATCATGAAAATTTAACCTCTTTTCTTAGCTTTATAGGTGTCCAAGTGACCTTTGGACTTCCCTTATCTCACCCCCCTTCTAAATGCTATAAATATTAACCTTTTCAGATCTTTTGAGTAGCCTCCATTGGTTGATGGTGAAACCCTCAAAAAAATTTACTTGAATATATCTTAAATAAATAAAACAAGTTAATTTGCCTACTTACATGCTGTAAAATTGATTTTTGTTGCAATCTTGTTAGTCTTGACTAGTAGAAGATGATCTTTTCTAACATGTTATCCTTGATTATTCACCAAGTGTACAAAAGAGTAATTATTATAGGTATTTTTTAGTGTTCTCCTTTAAGTGTATAAGTGTTTTGGAAATTTTTCATGATTTTATTCTCCCAAGGAATCATTCATTACCGTACTAAGTATCAAAATACATTTTAAACCTAGCATATTAAACATTGATGTAACAATCTGTCTTGTCTTGTGAGTTTTATGTGAAGAAAGATTTGTTTTGATCTAAGTAGTATAAATTAATTCAATAGGAGGAAATTAAATATTGGTGCATCACCTTTTATTTTTTTATTTTGTCTTCTTAACCCTTTTCATGAAAAGTTGATAGATAAGAAAGTGTTTCAAAGAGTGCATCAAGGGGACTAGCCCTTTTAGAGATTCAACTTACAAAATTGTTTACCCACAATAAGTGAGATGTTTCCATTATGAAACTTGGATGAGGATAGATTGGAATATACTCAAGGTGTGAAAATCCAAATTATAATAGTTTTTGGAATGCCCAAAGGGACTTTAGGTCCTAGAAGATTGTCCAAGATTGGTGCTTGTCTTGACATATTTATAGTTACAAGAACATCTACATTTAGTACCTAGTGACTCCATGAAGTTTTAAACTCTTTGGTTTTTGATCAATCCTTAATTTCCATGCCAAAGGTGACCACTAGGTATATTTGTAAAGGTATACCCCTTGATTTTGTGTAATTGCCTTTGTATTCTATCAAAAGATTTAGATTTGTGAATACTCATCCTTATTCAAGAGAGTTGGTGTATAATAAGTCCAAGTTCCTACTGAGTTCAACCTATAATACCCATAGTCTACATTCCAAGATGGCTAGAAACCAAACTTTTATATCCTTCACCAGATCATCCCTTTTAAATCTTGCCCAATATGACTAAATTCCTAGAGCAACCCTTAAGAGTGTTCCATATTTTAGTGGAAAAGGTCTTATTACTTTGATTGAACATATTAGAAACATAAAAAAATTATGTAAAATTCATAATATCACTTTAGACAATGTGGCTATTAGGCTATTGGTATTATCTTTTAAATGGAAATCTATAGATTGGTATGGGACTCTACCTCATTATTCCATTGCTTCATGGGATGAACTAGAAGATCTATTGTCTAATAGGTTTGAAGAGAAGAGTGATTATCTATCACTATCTAAGAAATTGACCACTATCAAGAGGGATATATAAGAGTTTATGTAGGATTTTAACACTATATTTCAAGAAACATGGTATAGGATCCCAACCCTTATGAGACCTATTACAAATTATGCATTCTTATACTACTTAAAAGAATTGAATAGTGATGTAGCCATGATGATCCAATCCATGGGTGGGAATACACTACCTATTGCCTATGAGATATCTTAATAATAATTATCTTGTTCAAGTGTTGAAGATTTATTCTAGACCACCAATGCCATTGTTCCCTAATTTATAGCCCCCTAGTCAAGTTACATTACTTACCTTGGCTACTTTGCCTAGTCAAGAAAAGTCTGTCCTTGCCCCTACCAATGAGATTCATGAAATCAAAAGCTTATCTCAAGTTGTTACTAATGAATTGGTTTCCCTTGAAAGGAAGCAAGCTCAAATTTATATGCCTTATCAATCCTATAATCAGTTTGGGCAAGCAAATAGGCCTCCTTTTCAAGGTAATGCTCAAGGACAAGGTCAAATCACTCAAGCTACACCTTAACAAAGTTACAATCCTAATTCCCCATCATCTTCTAAATATTTTTTTCCCACTCAAAATAAAATTGTTCAAGAACAACCATGTTATCCTTCCTATGACCAAAATCAAGACCAAGTTGCATATGATAATGAAATGCATAATCAAATCATGACAATAGAAGGTAGTGAAACACAAAAGTTTCCACTTTTGAGATGCCAATGCAAAATGGAATGCAAATTGGAATGGAAAATGGAAAAACACAATCTAATTCTACTCTTATAAATCATTTAGAGGGAGATTTTTGTGCCATCAATCATTTGGGAAATTCAAGTAATGTGAATGTAAGTGTATCCTCTAACACTAGGTCTAAGAAGAGGGTTATTGAAGAGACACAAGGGGATAATGAAGGACATTATTTGACTCCTAAATCATCCCCAATGGTTGGTAGGTATAACTCAGCATCTAAAGATCAATAAAATTAAAATTTTTAAAATGCAAGGCCAGCTCCTATATATCCACCTTCACAAGCTACACCACAAGGTACTAGTGCCTCCAAATATCCTCTTAAAGTTAAAAATCCTAATATAAATTTGGTGGATTAGATGAATAAGTTATACATTAATAATTCATTGTGGGATTCATTGACAACATCATGGCATAAACATATGCTTCAAAAGGAATTGCAAGGATTAGGTAAGCAATTTGGATCAACTAGGAGTGATAACATTGTTTTGGTGAATAGAACTCAACCCATTGATAGAAAAGTGAATAAAAATTATAAGAATCCTCATTTTTATCTATATTTTATCATTGGTGATTGCCTAGTTCATAATTTCATCATAGATAGTGGGGCTAGTACTTCAGCTATTCCCAAGTCAATAGCAGATAAACTAGGCCTCAAGTACGAACCAATGGCTAAAGGAGTCCTATAATTGGATGGATCAATATAAAAGACCTTGGGAGTATTCAAATATTTTAATTTGATTTTACATGCTTGTCCCAATTTTTATATCCATCATGATGTGGTTATGGTATATTTACCCCTACTCTTTTCTTGTTGTTTATCAAGAGAGTTTACAACCAAGATAGGTGGATACTTGGTAGCTAATTAGTCTTATTGGATTTTAAGAAAAAGTATGGTAATAAGGTCAAGATTAAATTAGATTCTACCCATTATAGTAATTTAGTTCCCTATATGCCTAAAGTTTTAAATGTCAATTATGAAATTCTTAATAAGGAAGAGCTTCACATGGACCAATCTCTAACCTTTTCTCTTGAAGGAGTTTCTGACTTGTATTTAGATAAATAGGGAGCTGAGAATTATGATCATAATAATTAAAAATTCATAGATAATGATGGTTTTAGAGTGTATTGAATTCATTAGGAGGACTCTTTCATGCCAAACTTGACGAACCTAAGTGAAAATATGGATGGTTTATGGCAGCTATTCTTTGATGGATCTAGAAGCAAGGTTGGAGTAGGTATTAGAGAAATGTTTATTTTTCCATCTAATGAAATATACTATTCCACTTTCATATTTCACTTATCTTGTAAATTTAATGTGGTATAATATGAGGTCCTCATTCATGGCCTTGAGTGGTCTAGGAAAAAAGGTGTGAAAGAATTGCATGTGTATGGTGATAGTGAGTTAGTTGTGAATCAAGTAAGAGGATAAAATTTGACTAAGAAATATTTGATTAATTAATATAATCATAGAGTGTGGTATATTTTGGAATATTTCCAATCCTTCAACATCCAATATATCCCAATAGAGGACAACAAACATGCTAATAGGTTAGAAATAATTGGAGCTCAGTTTCATGTTCCAAAAGGGATAGGAGAAGATAATAACTAGCCATATATAAAAGTGATTGTAAGTCCCTCTATACCTAATAATGTTAGTAATTGGTAAGTGTTTAATAGTGTCCAACAAATAAAAATTTTCCTATAAGAGGAGGCTATGTTTTCCTCAAAGAATCAATCCAAACTATAGTATTAATATGGAGGGAAAATTGTACAATTAAAGACAAAAAATCTCCCTAAAGGCTTAGTCGCACTTGAGAGTATTTTTAATGATGAAGATAAGTTGAATAAGGAAAATTTAATCATTTATACTAACTAAGAAAACTTTGAGAGAGTAAAAATCTTCAAAGATATGTTGCTTGCTCTTGGGAATGAAGTACTAGAGAAGAAATATATGATTTCATTGAGTTATGCAAGGAATTTTTTGATGTATTTGCATGGGAATATATTGATTTAAAGGGATTTTATCCAAACTTAACTCAACATACCATAGATCTAGATGATAATTTTAAGACCATCAAGTAAAGACAAAGGCCAATCAATGCTAAGATTTAGCCTCTCATGAGAAAGGAGATTACAAAGTTGATTGAGTCTAAGATCATTTTTTCTATTAAGAATTCATCTTGGTTGGAAAACTTAGTCCTGGTAAGGAAGAAGAATGGGGAAATCAGATTATGTGTTGATTTTAGGGACTTTAATAGAGTTTCTTTTAAGGACAATTATCCTTTTCCTTCCATGGAATAGATTTTACAAGTTATGGCAGGTAGTGAAAGGTTATCACTCCTTTATGGATACTTAGGGTATAATAAAATTTTGGTAAAATAAAGTGACCAATATAAGACATCCTCTTCTACTAAATGGGGTACATATGCTTATAAGAAAATGCCCTTTTGTTTGTCTAATGTTGGTGCAACATTTCAACATGTAATGGATATGGATTTTCAAGGAATGATAAATGATCTAGCATTGGTGTACCTTGAAGAATTTTATGTGACCTTATAGGATTAAAATGAGGTCTTAAAACATCATAACCAATCTCATTTGAATCCATATAAACCTACAAGAATCAAAGATAGGGTATCTCAATTAGTTGGAAAAAATTTAGTTTTTATTTCTCAAGGTGCATATGAAAGGGGTAAGTGTGGTTAACCTAATGAAATAAAATATTAAAATATCTATTAGGATCATTATGGGCCTCATAATCTCTAAGCAATGTGGAATAATCCTACACAAGTCCCTTACAGCCCTATATGTACCTATAACTCTGTGCAGTCATTTTAAAAGTAAGAGGTGAATATGATTAAGAGGAGTATAAGGTTTACTATAAATTTAAAAATGGTTAATTATAGGTTAAAATATGTTTTCACAAGCCCAATACTCTTCTAAGGTGATCATCTACTTTCCCTATTTGGTCAAAAGTAGCAGTCCATATTGTGAGCTAGGGAACCATGTTACTCAATAGGCAAATATGAGGAATCCAAGGAATAAATTTTTTTTGAGTGAATGTTAAGATTATTTATAATTAATTTAGGATTAATAAAATTTTGAAAGATCGTAGGAGAATTGGTTTATCCTGGAGAGGTCACTCTTAGGTGGATTTGAGAAAGATGTAGGAAAGTAGTCTTTTGAAGTCCTTTTTTGGGTATTTTGAGTTGGTTAGGTACCTAAATAAAGTAATAAAGATAAAGCATTTGGTAAAAAATCTCACTAGGATATTATAAAAATCTCAAAATATTAACTTTGCCTAGGGGAAGAGGGATATACCTAACTATTTTGTCTCATAGGTTAACTAGTCAAGGAAAATTAGGTTTTAGTGAAGCAACCTAATAAGGTAAAAATGGGAAAAGGAACTTAATTTAAGGTTTGGGAAACTTCAAGAAACATATAATTATGTTTATATAAGGAAATTATATTTTATGAAATACTAGGTCTGCCTCAAACCTCTCAAAATGACTAAAATACCCTTGGACACAATATAACTAGATAAGCTTCCTTTAGGCCTAGTTGGTGAATAGAAGGAAAATGTGAAAAGGAGTGTTGGGAAATTTGGGTGGTGATTTTTTAAGATTTAATGAGGTGTGAACATTAATAAAACACCAACACAAGTATGAAATATTAGTCCAAGCATCTGAAGCTAGCTAGATGCATTCTAGGCCTGTTAGGCCTTGAAGGGACCTAGAACTAATTGGAGGTCCAACCTCATTTGCAGCTTTTGATGAGATATCCAGATGATCAGGACACATTAGGGAGATGGAATTAGACATGTTTAATAATTTTTTATTAAAATGGACCTGTGTGAAAGCTAATTTTAACTCTAAGATAGTCTAAGCATGCAAGAGAGGTAGAAACCAACTCGATGGGGTAGTTTCAAGTACTCATATATTTTATGATACTATGCATGGATACCAAAGAATTTTGGAGGGGTTATTAGGGTCTCCTAACATCATGTTTATGTAATTTATTTTTAGTTTCAATGTTAGAGCTTTATGACCAAAGATTAAGACTAAAAACTTCCTAAATCCCTACTAAACCCTCAATCAAGACCTAATGGAGAAAACAAGCTTGGAGAGATAACCAAATGACATAATTTTATCATGAAATATATTTTAATTTTTATAAGACTCACTCAAGCTACTCCCCATAAGGATTAGTTTTATAGAATTGTATATATGAGGTATAAAATAATGTTTTTTTAATTGTTTTATGTATTATGTAGGGTACAAGAGGTTTCAAAAGATGAAATCAAGTTTGGGAGTAATATATAGACTTATTATAACTACCTATAATCATTTAATTTCAATGAAAAAATCCTAAATTTCTAAATTAGGGCTCTCATCTTAGCTAGTCAAAACTAACATAGTGAACATAAGGGTGAGAAGTGTGAAAACCTCAAGTGAGTGTCCTCTTAAGGTGCACTTGACTATTCTAAAGCCATGGAAGGTATTTTAAAGTGTCATCCATTCCCTCCCATATATTATAATGGAAAAATGATCCTAATTTTGAGGCCAAGTGTGAGGAGTGACAAAAAAGAGGAGTTTTTTAGACTACAAGTAGTGATGGCTTCCTTCCAGGAGTTTCTAGATTAGTAGGACTGCAACCAATGTATGGAGAGGCATGTATGAAATCCTTCCCTCTCATCCCAATCATCATACCTATCCATAGTAAATTTTTATATGTTAAAATATGTCCAAATAATGAAAGCAATTTTTTGAGTTAGAATGAGGAGTTTCATGCCACTTTTCATAAGTTTCATGACTTGTATGGATATTTGGACCACTTAAAATTGAAAGGTTCATTTTACATATATTTTTCATGAAAATTTAACCTCTTTTATTATATTTATAGATGTCCAAGTGACATTTTGACTTCCCTTATCTCACCGCCCTTCTAAATGTTATAAATATTGACCTTTTTGGCTCTTTTGAGAAACTTCTATTGTTTGATGGTGAAACCTTGGTCAATTTTATACTTTAATGTCTCTTGAATCAATTAATTTAATTTTCCTACTTAAATTTTTTATAATTTAGTATTTTTTAATATTTTTGGTCTTTTCTAGTAGAAGATGATCTTTTCTAGCGTGTTATCTTTGATTATTCACCAAGTGTGTAGAAGAGTAATTGTTAGATGTCTTTTTTAATGTTATATTTTAAGTGTATAAGTGTTTATAAGTGTTTCATGACTATATTATCCCAAGGAATCATTTATTACCCTCCTAAGTATCAAAATACCTTGTAAACCTAGCATATGAAACATTGATGTAACAATATGTCTTGTGTTGTGAGTTTTGTGTGAAGAAAGCTTTGTTTTGCTCTAAGTAGTATAATTTTAGTCAATAGGAGGAAATTCAATATTGGTGCATCACATTTATTTTTCTTAATTTGTCTTCCTAACCCTTGTCATGTAAATTTGAGAGCTAGGCATCCCTTCAAGGGGTGTAAATGCAAGTGACAAATTTTTTTGGCACACTCAGTGGGACTTTAAGTACTAGAATATTGTCCAAGATTAGTGCTAGTCTTGAAATATTTGCATCCACAAGAACATATACATTCAGTACATGGTGACTCCACTAAGTTTTTAACTCTTTGGTTTATCTTTAGTCCTTAATTTCCATACCAAAGGTGACCACTACATCTAATGTTAAAGGTATACCCTTTGAGTTTGTATAATTGCCTTTGTATTCTATCAAAATATTTATATTTATGAATACTCATACTTATTAAAGATAGATGGTGTTTAATGAGTTCAAGTTCCTATTGAGTTCAACCTCTAATACCCATATTCTACATTCCAAGATGGCTAAAAAACCAACCTTTTATAGCATTCACTAGATCATGTCCTTTGAATCTTGCCCAATATGACCAAATTCTTGGAAAAGCCTTTAAGAGTGTTCTATAATTTAGTGGAGAAAGTCCTATTACTCTGATTGAACATATTAGGAACATAGAAAACTTATGCAACATTTATAATATCACCAAAAATAATGTGGCTATTAGTCTATTGGCATTATATTTTAAATGGGAATTATTAGATTGGTATGGGACTCTACCTAATAATTACATTGCTTCGTGGGATGAACTAGGAGATCTATTGTATAAGAGGTTTGAATAAAAGAGTGATTATCTATCACTATCTAAGCAATTGATCACTATCAAGAGGGATCCATAAGAGTTTATATAAGATTTTGACACTATATTTAAAAAAACATGGGATAAGATCCCATCCCTTGTAAGACATACTACAAATTGTGCCTTCTTGTACTACCTAAAAGAATTTAATAGTAATGTATCCATGATGATCAAATCCATGGGTGGGAAAACACTACATGATACCTATGAGATAGCCATTAATCCTAAGAATTTTCTTGTTCAAGTGGGGAATATTACTCCTAAACCACCAATGCCATTTCCCCCTAATTTATAGCCTCCTAGTCAAGTTGTATTACCTACATTGGCTCTTTTGCCTAGTTAAGAAAATTCTACCATTACCCCTACCAATGAGATTAATGAAGTCAAAATCTTGATTCAAAGTGTTACTAAAGAATTTGTTTCCCTTAAAAGGTAATAAGCTCAAAGTTCTAGGATTTACCAATCTTATAATTAGTTTGGGAAAACAAATAGGCCTCTTTTTCAAGGTAATGCTCAAGGACAAGGTCAAATCACTCAAGCTAGACCATAGAAAAGTTACAATTCTAATGCCAAATTATTTTCTAAATCTATTTTTCCCACTCAAATTATTTTTTTTCAATACCAAACATGATATCCCTCCTATGACCAGAATCAAGACCAAGTTGCATATGCCATTGAAATGCATAATCAAGCCATGATAATCCAAGGTAGTAAAACACCTCAAATTTCCACTTTTGAGGTGAAAAATCAAAATTGAATTCAAATTCAAATGGAAAAGGGATAACTACAATCTGATTCTACTCTTATAAATAATTTTGAGGGAGAATTTTATGCCATCAATCATTTGGGAAATTCAAGTAATGTGAATACTAGTGTATCCTCTAACACTAGGTCTAAGAAGAGGGTTGTTGAAGAGACACAAGGGTATAATAAAGGAAATAATTTGAATCCTACATCATTTCCAATTTTGAGTGGGTCTAACTCAACTCCAATGGTGCAAGAAAATTAGAAGTTTTAGAATGCAAGGCTAGATCTTATACATCCACCTTCATAAGCTGCACCACAAGGTATTAGTGCTTCCAAAGAGCCTCTTAAGGTTATATATCCTTTTATCACTATGGTGGATTTTATGAGTAATTTAAACATGAATATTTAATTTTGGGATTCATTAACAATACTGGGACAAAAATATATACTTCAAAAGGAATTACAAAGACTAGGCAAGTAAGCTAAATTAGCTAGGAGTGAAAATGTTGTTTTGGTGAATGGAAATCAATCCATTGATGGAAAATTGAATAAAAATAATATTTCTCCTCCTTTTTATCTATCTTTTATCATTGGTTATTTCCTAGTTCATAATTGTATCATAGATAGTGGGGCTAGTACTTGAGTTATACCCAAGTCACTAGTCGATATACTAGGCCTCAAGTATGAACAAAGGGATAAGGATTACTACAATTGGATGGATCACCATGAAATAAATTTGGAGTATTCAAATATTTGAATTTTATTTTACATGTTTTTCCTACTTTTTCTATCCCTCATGATGTAATTGTGGCAGATTTATCCCCATACTTTGCTCTTTGTTTGTCAAGAGAGTTTAAAGCCAAGATAGATGGATACTTCATAGTTGATTGGTACTAAGGTGAAGATTGAATAAAATATTATTAAAAATAATCATTTATATACATACATGCATAAATTTACAAATTTCAATTACGTATTTTTTGATGAGGAAGAGCTTCACATGGAACAATCTCCAGCCTCTTCTCTTGAAGGAGTTTTTTATTTATATTTAGATGAATGGGGAGCTAAGAATTATGATCATGATACTTAAAAATTCATAGAGGAGGATGGTATTGGAGTGTATTTAATTCATGAGGATGACTCTTTCATGCCAAACTTGATGAACCCAAGGGAAAACATGGATGGTTTATGGAAACTATTCTTTGATGGATCTAGAAGCAAGTTTGGAGTAGGTGGAGCAATGTTGGTTTCTCCATTCAAGGAAAGGTACTATTACACATTTGTATTTCAATTATATTGTAATTTTAATGTAGAATAATATGAGGCCCTCATTTATGGCCTTGAGTGGGCTAGGAAAAGAGGTGTGAAAGAATTTCAAGTGTATGGTGATAGTGAGTTAGTTGTGAATCAAATAAGAGGCCAACATTTGACTAAGAAATCTTTGCTTAAGTCATTTCCAAGCCTTCAACATCCAATATATCCCAAGAGATGAAAACAAACATGTTGATAGGTTGGATGTAATTAGAGCTTAGTTTGATGTTTCGAAGGGGATAAGAGAAGATAAGAAACAACCACATCTCAAGGTGATTTTAAGGCCCTTTATTATTGATAATGTAACTATTTGGTAAGTTTTTGATAGTAAACAATAAATAGTTATTTTAATACAAGAGGAAGCTAATTTTTCCTCAATCAATCAGTCCAAACTATAATAATAATATGGAGGGCAGATTGTACAATTGAAGACAAACAAGATCCCTAAAGTCTTAGTCAAACTTAAGATTATTTTTAATGATTATTATCATTTAAAGAAGGAAAAGTTAAACATTTCTAATAAGTAATAAAACTATGAGAGAGTACAAATATTCAAAGATAAATTTCTTACTCTTGGGAAGGTATGTACTAGAGAAGAAAGATATGCTTTCATTGAGTTATGCAAGGAATTTTTTGATGTTTTTACATGGGATTATATTGATTTAAATGGATTTGATCCTAAATTAGATCAAAGTAACATATATCTAGTTGAGAATTATAATCCCATCAAGCAATTAAAAATTCCAATTAATCCTAAGATTGAGCCTCTCATGAGAAAGGAGCTTACAAAGTTGATTTAGTCCAAGATCATTTTTCCTATTAAGCATTCATCTTGGTTGAAAAACTTAGTCTCGATAAGGAAGAATAATAGGGAAATCAGGTGATGTGTTGATTTTAAGGTCTTGAATATAGTTTATTTGAAGGACCATTATCCTCTTCCTTCCATGAAGAAATTTTTTTAAGTTATGGCAAGTAGTGAAAGGTTCTCATTCCTTGATGGATAATCAGGGTGTAATCATATTTTGGTAAAAAAAAGTGACCAATATAAGATATACTTTACTAATAAATTGGTTACATATGATTATAGGAAAATTCCCTTTGGATTTTCTAATGTGAATGTAATATTTCAATGTGAAATGGATATGGCTTTCCAAGGACTAATAAATGATATAGTGTTGGTGTACTTTGATGATATTATGGTCTTCTCCAAAGATGCAAAGGATCACTTGAATAACCTTAGGTAGATTTTTGAGAGATTTAGAGATTTTATAATCCCTTTAAACCCAAATAATTGTGTGTTTGTTATCAATGAAGCCAAACTTTTAGGACACATTGTCTCAAAGAAAGAACTATCCATAAAACTTGAAAGGGTGAGTGTAATATTGGCATTGACTTTGCCCAAACATAAGAAAGGTTTGAAAAGTTTATTTAGAAAAATAAATTTCATAAGGAGGTTTATTCATAATTTTTATAATTTAGTCAATATTCTAACATATATGATAAGGAAAGATGAAGTGTTTTCTTGGACAAGAAGAAGGAACAAGAGTTTTAAAGAGATTAAATAAGCTATTACTGAAGCTCCAAATCTTACAAGTCATAATTTAGCAAAGGAATTAAACTTGTATAAATTTTTAAATGAATAATTAATCTCTTCCATGCTCACTCAATAAAATGAAAAAAACTTGGAGGAGCCTATTTCCTTCTTTAGACAAGGTTTGGAAGTTTATGAGTTAAGATACACCTATGTAGAGAAGCAAGTACTTTCAGTTATTATAAGTCTAAATAAATTTAGGCATATGCTATCTAAAAACAAGATTCATATATTGGTACTTAATCCTAGTGTTAAATACTTCCTTTTTAGCATAGATTTGAATGAAAAAAGGGTTGGTTGGATCACAAAAGTGATGGAGTATGATGTACAAATCAATACAACCAAGACAGTGAAAGGAAAGGGGTTATGTGAGCACCTAGTTTCAGATTTGAAGGAAAAATAATAATTTATTTTATCCCTCCATGATGACCCTATGACAACTACATATTCATCAATGAGGAATTGGACATAAGAAATGATCCATTTTATTCAAACCGATGAGTGTCCACATGGCCTAGATAGGGATAAAATAAGGTAATTCAAATTACAATCTATTCCTTATGTACATGTTGATGGAGTGTTGTTTTGGAAGGAATTATTAATTTTACTATTTATATGTGTTGAATCAGATCAAGTTGATAAAATATTGATTGTGTTTCATGATGGACCAGCTAGTGGTCAATTTGTTCTAAGAACCACAACTATTAAGATTATAAGAGATGGATATTTTTTGCCTAGTTTGTTCAAAGACACCCATGATTGGGTAAGTAAATTTCAAAAATATTCTCTATTTTATGCTAAATAAAAGCTTTCATCCTTGCCTATTCATTCGATACAAGTAGACCAACCTTTTATGAAATGGTGTCTAGATTTCATAAATCTAATCAACCCACCTTCTAGTGTTGGCCACAAGTGGGTGTTGACCTTCTAGTGTTGGCCACAAGTGGATGTTAACTGCTACAAATTATTTTAGAATATGGGGTAAGGTTTTATCTCTCAAGGAATAAAATGAAAGTTTAGTTATACACTTCTATAAAGGCATAGTGACAAGGTTTTGGGCTTATTTAACAATAATTTTAGACAATGCAGTAGCTTTCCTTAGAATGAAGATAAGTGAGTGGGCTTTGAAACATGACATTTATCTTAGTACTTCCTCCAATTTTTATCCACAAGGGAATGGACTAGCTGAGTCCACCAATAAGAATCTAATCAAGATCATAAAGAGGAAAATGGAGTTACACCAAAGGACTTGTCATTCCAAGTTAAAGACAACTCTTTTAGCTATAGGATCACCCCCACAAGAACAATTGGAAACTCACCATATACACTTGTTTATGGGAGAGAGGATAAAATGCCTATTTCACTTGAGATACCAGCCTTGGATCTCATTTATTAGCTGGAGTTGATGGAAAATGAAAGAATGGAAGTCAGGTTGTGTAAGTTAATAGAGCTTGAAGAGACAAGAGATCAAGCTATGTAAACTATGAGGGCTCATAAAGATCAAACAAAGAGATAATTTGACAAAAAATCCATGTTAAGAAGATTGAAAGAGGGAGACATTATTTTAAAGTTGGATGGAGATAGGGCTAAGCATGAAAAACACATAAAGTTTGATGCTTTGTGGAGTGGACCTTATGTTATCCCCAATGCAAGAAACATAATACTTTCCAACTCTAAAATTTGAATGGAGAGGAGATTCATATGCCAGTCAATGTGATATATCTCAAACATTGCTACTAAGGTTCTTCTCTCTCTTTGTACATAGTTGTTGTTTTCCTTGTTTTCCCTAAGTCCTTATGCACATGTGTGAGTCTTGTTTGTGTCTTGCTTTATCTTGTGTTTGATTGGTGTGGTGTGGTTATTTTTTGTGTGTTTTTTATTCAATTCCTTTCTATTTGTCTTTAATAACTAATTTAATCCCTTGGCCCATGATAGGATAAGGCTACGTCTTTAGTATAGCTGACATACTACCCTTATGAGTCACCATTTTGTTGACCAAATTTGACTTTTAGGTCAAATTTGGACCCCTATGGGTAAAAAACTTGGTTTTTTAGATGATTGTGGGTATAAATATTTTTTATATGATACATTATTGTTAATTTCATGTTATATAATGTATTTTTAGTCTTAATCATGGTCTAATGGGTTTATTTGTCATTTTGAGTCTATTAGTGGGATTTTAAGGGTCATAAATGCAAGTGGCATGGTTGTCAAGGTGAATATGTGTAATTTTATCCTTCAAAATGTTTAATAGTTCAAGTTACCTATCATTGATGTTAGTTACATTAGAATATTTTAGGTTGTCTAATTGAAATTTAAGAAACCAACTAAAAAAGGGAGTATTTGGCACTTGTATGACCCATGGGGAAGTGTGCCATGTGGAAGAAGAAAATGGAATTCCCCTTAATCTTCCTCACACTCACATAAATTTTTTTATTTTCTTTGTAAGTTACATTTTAAATCCAAAAATATTCAAATTCTTCTTTGCATTTCTTGACATACAAAAGTGACCATCAAGTTTGTGCTTGGTACGCATAGCTCAGGGAGTTTTAGAGGAAATTAATGTGGGAGGTGATATTAAAATTAGATACCTTAATTTAAAAATAAATATTTCAAGGATTTATCAATTTTGATTCATGAACTATCCTCATAAAGTTGACTATAATTTTCTACTAATTATTTCATGCACCCTATAGGTTTTTCTCCATTTTGGTCAAATATGTATGAAATAGTTGGTGATGTTAACTATATAGGATTATTAATACCTTATAATATGATATAAATACTTATTTTCATGTTTCATGGAGTTTTGGTGAGTAAGTTTGTCCATGTTGAGAGAAAGGTGCCACCATGTGTAGTCTCAGTCAAAGTTCTTTTTTATAGAATGATAGTTTTCTATAGAGGTTTCATGTGAGATTAAGATTGTGTTAAATATATATAAATTACATATGATCATCTCTTCCCATGTTTTTTTCTATCATATCATGCTCTGGGTAGATTCCCATCTTATCTTTCTTCATTGTCAACTCTTCACTCCTCCCCACTTGTAATCACAAGTATGGAGTTGGTTTGTTATATTCATGAAGAGGTAATTGAGGTGTATCAATTTTTTCAATCCATCATAAATTAAAGAGAGTATTTTTTGTCTATTTTTAAAAGTGAAAGTCTAGTCACAAGCTGATTCACCATGCTAAACTAGTCATTCTAGAGACCCTTGCCTGCTTTATTCTAGATGTGTCCAAGAGACTTTCACATTTTAATAGTGTTATGGAGATATTTTTAAGGCCTCATTGTTAAAAATAATTTATTTTAAATGTTTGAATTTTATTTTGATTTATTTTGAGGCCATTCATTAACCTATTATTGTTCCATTCCACACTCACTACCTACATACAACCAATGCACACTTATATGGACCTTCTACTGACATCATGTTGAAGCTAATAGATTTGGAAATGTATAAATATTTAAATATTACTAGTGTGCATTTTAATTATGTATGATCACATATGAGGTGTTCAAAGACACAAGTACCTTGTATACTATTCTATCTACTTTATACCTGTGGTAAGAAGGCCCATCTATAAGTGTATCACAAAATTTTGATAACTCTTGTATGGGGATTTGAAATATGAAAAGAGCCTTATTTTAGATTATAGTAGGTGTATTCAAAATTTCAGACATACTTGGAGTGTTTTATAGACAAACATAAAGGTAAACCATTTTAAAAGGGCAAATGACTAAGTTTTGAAACCAAATCCCAAATATGAGAAAATAGATCTCTAAGGGTTTTTTTGGATATATTACAACATGCTTGCAAAGTGTTCCAAAACATATAGTTTGGTAAACCTTATTTAGTATAGTATTTAAAATAGATATTACATGTATGGGAGTTAGGAAGTAATTGGAAGCTATAAGTTTGGAGCATCAAATATGCACTTAAAAACATTAAAATACTATACTAACATCTACAAGTTTGTAGTTGTGAGTGGCCTATTGACACCCTGAGGAGAAACAATGAACACACTTTCATGGACATAATGTTTAAAGTGGTTTAATGGTATATAAATTGTATAAAGGTAATCTAGAGGAAGTTGATAAATATTTTTTCAATCACTATGGCCACCTACAGGTGCCCACACACAAAGAAATAGACACTTATAATAGGGTATGAAATAGTGACCCAAACTTGATGCCTAGATGGTTTTTTTACCATAAAAGGTAAGTTAAATGTATGATAAGATATCATGTGGTTCTAATTATTCATATATAGTCTCTCCATACCATGAACAAGCCTAATTATAAGTTCACACACACCTACAAGGGTCAAATAGGTAGGGTGTGCAGACAGTGAGCTAGCATGATTATTTATGTGTTTTTTTAGGACTCTAAAACTGATTGTATGAATATAATAATGTTATGTGACCTTATAGGATTAAAATGAGGTCTTAATACATCATAACCAAGCTCATTTGAAGCCATGTACACCTATAAGAATCAAAGATAGGTTATTTCAATCAGTTGGAGAAAAATTAGTTTGTATCTCTCAAAGTGCATATGAAATGGGAAAGTGGGATTAAACTAAGGAAATAAAATATGACATTATCCATTAGGATAATTATGGACCTCATAATCTCCAATTAATGTGGAAGAAGTCTACACAGGTCCCTTACAGCCTTGTATGTACATACAACTATGTGTAGTCATGGTAAAAGCAAGAGGTGAATGTGATTAGGAGGAGTAGAAGGTTTATTAGAAATTTAAAAATGGTTCATTATAGATCAAAATATTTTTTTAAAATCCAAATAATATTCCAATTTGATCATCTACTTTCCCTACTTGTTCAAATTTAGCAGTCCATATTATGAGCTAGGAAACCATGTTACTCAATACGCAAATATGTTAAATCCAAGAAAGAAAAGTATTTTTGGTTGAATGATAAGATTAATTAGCATTAATTAAGGATGAGTAAAAATTTTAAAGATCCTAGGAGCATTTTTTATCCTAGAGAGGTTACTCTTAGGTGGATTTGAGAAAGATGTAGGAAAAGAGTCTTTGGGAGGCCTTTTTGGGCATTTTGAGCTGGTTAGGTACCAAAATCAAGGAATAAATATAATATTTTTGTCAAAAAGTCTCATTAGGAGATTAAAAAACTCCAAAAATATTAAATTTTCATAGGGTAAGAGGGATATACCTAACTATTTTATCTTAGAGGTCAGTAGTCAAGGAAAATTAGGTTTTAGCAAAGCAAGCTAATGAGACAAAAATGGGAAAAAGAACCTAATGGAAGGTTTTGGAAACCTAAATAAAAATATTATGAGGTTTATGTAAGTAAATTATATTCTTTGAAACACTAGGTCTATATTAAACCTCTCAAAATGACTAAAATACCCTTGCACACTATCCAACTAGACAATCTTCTTTTAGGCCTAGTTGGTGAATGGAAGAAAAAGGTAAAAAGGAGTGATATGAAAGTGGTGTGGTTACCTAATAATATTTAATAAGGTGTGAAAATTCATAATAAACCAACCTAACCATGAAATATCAATCCAAGTAGCCAAAGCTAGATGGATGCATGTTAGGCCTATTAGGCCTTGAAGGGACCTACAACCAATTGGGGGTCCAACCTCATTTATAGATATTAATAAGACATATAGATGATTAGGAAATGATAGTGAGATGTAATTAGACATTTATAATATTTTGTTATGAAAAGATACATTTTGGAAAGCTAATTTTAACTTTGAAATAGTCCAAGCATGCAAGAAAGGTAGAAACAAGCTTGATGGGGTGGTTTTAAGTACTCATATATTTTTTGAGACTATTCATGGATAAAAAATAAGTTTGTAAGGGTTAGTATGGTCTCATAAAATAAATTTTGTGGAATTTATTAGTAGTTCCAATGTTAGATATTTATGAATAAAGCTTAAAACTAAAAACTTCCTAAAACCCTACTAGACCCTCAATCAAGACCCAATGGAGAAAACAAGCTTTTAAAGCTATCCCAATGACATATTTTGATCATGTAAGATAGTATAAATTTTAGAGGAATCCCTCAGGCTACTCCAAATAAGTATTAGTTGTATATAATTATATGAATGGGGTATAAAATAGGGTTTTCTCTAACTATTTTATGTATTATGTAGGGTACATGAGATTTCAAATGATTAAATAATGTTTGGGAGTAATATATAGAATTTTTATAGATAAATATGGTCTTTTTATTCCAATAAAAAACTCCTAAGTGTCCAAACCAAAGCTCTCATCTTAGCCAGTAAAAATTGGCATAGTGAACATAAGGGTGATAAGTTTGAAAACCTCAAGTGGATGTCCTTCTAAGGTGCACTTGAGTAGTATAAATATATTTAGGGTCTTAAAAAGTGTCATACACTTCCTTCAATGTATTTTTATAAAATATTGATGCTAATTTTGAAGCCAATTACGAGAATTAACTGAAAAGAGGAGTTTTTTAGACTACATGCAGTGATGGCTTCCTTCCAAGATTTTTTAGATGAGTATGACTAGAACCAATGCATGAAGAGGAATGTTTGAAAGCCTTCCTTATCATCCTAATAATCATACCTATCCATATTTATTTTTTGGATGTTCAAAGAGGTCCAAATCATGAAGGAAATTTTTTGAGCTAGAATGAGAAGTTTTATGCCACTTTTCATAGGTTTCATGACTTGTATGGACATTTGGACCTCTTAAAACTACATGGTAAATTTCACATGTCTTTATAATTAAAATTTGACCTATTTTTTTAGTTTTATAGGTGTTGAAGTGACCTTTTTACTTCCCTTGTCTCGCCCCCATTCCAAATGCTATAAATATTAACCTTTTTGGCTCTTTTGAGCAACTTCCATTGGTTGATGGTAAAACCCTCAATTTTTTTTTACTTGAATGTATTTTGAAGAAATAAAACAAGTGAATTTTCATACTTACATTCTGTACAATAGATTTTTGTTTCAATCTTTTTGGTCTTGACTAGTAGAAGATGATCTTTTCTAGCATGTTATCCTTGATTGTTCACCAAGTGTGTAGAAGAGTAATTATTAAAGGTGTTTATTAGTGTTTTACTTTAAGTTTATAATTGTTTTAGAAGTGGTTTATTACTATATTATCCCAATTAATCATTCATTACCCTATTAATTATTAAAATACCTTTTGAACCTAACATATTAAACATTGATGTAACCATTTGTCTTGTGTTGTGATTTTATGTGAAGAAATATTTATTTTGATCAAAGTAATATAATTTAAATAATAAGAGGAAATTAAATATTGGTGCATCACCTTTTAGTTTCTTATTTTGTCCTCTTAACCCTTTTCATTTAAATTTGATAGATAAGAAAGTGTTTCAAAGAGTGCATCAAGGGAACTAACCCTTTTAGAGATTCATCTTATTAAATTGTTTACCCAAAACAAGTGATATCTTTCCATTTTGAAAATTGGATGAGGAGAGCTAGGAATATCCTCAAGGGGTGAAAATTCAAGTGGAAATAGTTTTTGGCACACCTAGTGGGACTTTAAGTCTTAGAATATTGTCCAAGATTGGTGCTTACATTCACATATTTGTAGCTAAAATAACATACACATTTAGTACCTAGTGACTCCATTAAGTTTTCAACTCTTTTGTTGTTGATAAATCCTTAATTTCCTTGCCAAATGTGACCACTAGGTTTGTTATTAAAGGTATACCCTTTGAGTTTGTGTAATTACCTTTGTATTCTATCAAAACATTTAGATTTATGGTTAGTCATCCTTATTCAAGAGATTTGGTGTTTAGGAAGTTCAAGTTCCTATTGAGTTCAACCTCTAATACCCATAGTCTAAATTCCAAGATGGCTAGAAACCAACCTTTTTTAACCTTCACCACATCATCCCTTTTAAATCTTGCCCAATATGACCAAATTCCTAGAGCAATCCTTAAGAGTGTTTCATATTTTAGTGGAGAAGGTCCTATTAATCTCATTAAACATATTAGAAACATATCAAACTTCTAAAACATTCATAGTATCACCCAATAGAATGTGGATATGAGGCTATTGGTATTATCTTTCAAAGGGAAATCTTTAGATTGGTATGGGACTCTACCTCATAATTCCATTGCTTCATGGGATGAACCAGGAAATCTATTATCTAAGAGGTTTGAAGATAAGAGTGATTATATATCACTAGTTAATCAATTGAACACTATCAAGAGGGTTCCATAAGAGTTTATGTAAGAATTTAACACTATATTTCGAAAAACATGGGATAGGATCCCAACCATTGTGAGGCTTATTATAAATTATACCTTCTTGTACTACCTATAAGCATTGAATAGTGATGTAGCCATGATGATTTAACAGATGGGTGGGAATACACTACATGTTACCTATGAGATAACCATGAATTCTAAGAATTTCCTTGTTCAAGCTGGGAAGATTTATCCTAGACCACCAATGCCATTGTTCTTTTATTTACAGCCTCCTAATCAAGTTACATTACCTATGTTGGCTCCTAGTCAAGAAATGTCTACCCTTGTCCCTAGCAATGAGATTCATAAAGTCAAAATAGTTATTCAAAGTGTTACTAATGAACTTTTTTATTTTAAAATACAAAAACCTCAAAGTTATAATCCTTACCAATCCTATAATCAATTTGGGTAAGCAAATAGGTCTCCTTTTCAAGGTAACGCTCAAGGACAAGGTTGAATCACTCAAGATAGACCTTACAAAAGTTACAATCATAATGAACCATCATCTTATAAATCTCTTATTCCCACTCAAAATAATTTTTTTCAATAAAAATGATGTTATCCTTCATATGAACAAAATCAAGACCAAGTTGCATATTCCAATGAAATGCATAATCAAGCCATGACAATGCAAGGTAGTCAAACACATCAAGTTTCCACTTTTGAGGTGATAACATAAAATGGAAAGAAAAGTGGAGTGGAAAATTTACAAACACAATTTTATTCTACTATTATAAATCATTTGGAGGGAGAGTTTTATGCCATTAATCATTTGGTAAATTCAAGTAATGTGAATGCTAGTGTATTCTCTAACACTAGGTCTAAGAAGAGGGTTTTTGAAGAGACACAAGGGTATAATCAAGGAAATTATTTGACTCCTACATCATATCCAATGGTGGGTGGGTCTAAATCAACTTATAAGTTGCAAGAAAATTACAATTTTCAAAATTTAATGCCAGCTCCTATACATCCACCTTCATAAGCTACACCATAAGTTACTAGTTATTATAAAGAGCCTCTTAATCTTATCAATATTTATATTAATGTGGTAGATAAAATGAATAGTTTACACATGAATATTTCATTATGGAATTCATTGACAAAACTAGGACATAAATATATACTTCAAAAAGAATTACAAGGACTAGGTAAGCAAGTTGGATAAGCTAGGAGTGAGAATGTTGTTTTGGTGAATAGAACTCAGTCCATTGATGGAAAAGTGAATAAAAATATTAAGAATCCTCCTTTTTATCTATATGTGATCATTTTTGATTTATTATTTCACAATTTCATCATAGATATTGCGTCTAGTACTTTAGATATACCCAAGTCAATAAGAGATAAACTAGGACTCAAGTATGAACCAATGGTTTAAGGAGTCCTAAAATTGGATGGATCTCCAAAAAATAATTTGGGAGTAGTAAAATATTTGAATTTTATTTTAAATTATTTTCCTACATTTTTTATCCCTCATGATGTGGTTGTGGCATATTTACCCCCATTCTTTGCTCCTTGTTTGTCAAGAGAGTTTACAACCAAGATAGGTAGATACTTAGCAACCAATTGGTATTACGTGGATTTTAGGAAAAACTATGGTGCTAAGGTGAAGATTGAATAATATTCTATTCATCATAATCATTTAGAGCCCTACACGCATAAAGTTGAAAATGTCAATTATGCAATTCTTGATGAGGAAGAGCTTCACATGGACCAATCTCCACCCGCTTCTCTTGAAGGAGTTTTTGATTTGTATTTAGATGGATGGGCAGCTGAGAATTATGAGCATGATCTTTAAAAATCATAGAGGAGGATCACCTTGGAGTGTATTTCATTCATGAGGAGGACTATTTCATGGCAAACTTGATGAATCCAAGTGAAAACATGGATGGTTTATGGCATATATTCTTTGATGGATATAGAACTAAGGTTAGAGAAGGTGGTGGAGCAATGTTAGGTTTTCTAACCAAGGAAAAGTACTATTCCAATTTCATATTTTACTTTTATTGTACTTGTAATGTGGTAGAATATAAGGCCCTCATTCATGGCCTTGAGTGGGCTAGGAAAAGAGGTGTGAAAGAATTGCAAGTGTATAGTGATAGTGAGTTAGTTGTGAATGAAGTAAGAGGCCAAAATTTGACTAAGAAATCTTTGTTGAAGTAATATAATCATAGAATGTGGGATCTCATGGAATATTTCCAAGCCTTCAACATCCAATTTATCATAAGAGAGGACAACAAACATGCTAATAGGTTAGCAACAATTAGAGCTCAGTTTGATGTTCCAAAGGGTATATGAGAAGATAATAACTAGCCACATATAAGAGTGATTATAAGGCCCTCTATAATTAATAATGTCACTAATTGGAAATTTTTTTATAGTGACCAACAAATAGATCTTTTCCTATAAGAGGAGGCTGAGTTTTCCTCAACGAATCAATCCAAACTATAGTATCAATATGGAGGGTAAATTTTACAATTGAAGACAAACAAGCTCCCTAAAGGCTTATTCACACTTGAGATTATTTTCAATGATGATTATTATTTGAAAAAGGAAAAGAAAAGAATGCATACTAAGTAACAAAACTATGAAAGAGTACAAATATTCAAAGATAAGTTGCTTGCTCTTGGGAATGTATGTACTAGAGAAGAAAGATATGCTTTCATTGAGTTATGCAAGGAATTTTATGATGTCTTTTCATGGGAATATATTGATTTAAAGGGATTTAATCCAAACTTAGCTCATCATACCATATATATATATATATATATATATATATATATATATATATATATAATTCTAATCCCATCAAGCAAAGATAATGGCCAATCAATCCTAAGATTGAGCCTCTCATGAGAAAGGAGATTACAAATTTGATTGAGTCCAAGATCATTTTTCCTATTAAGCATTCATCTTGGTTGGCAAAATTATTATTGGTAAGGAATAATAATGGGGAAATACAATTATGTGTTGATTTTAGGGACTTGAATAGAGTTTATTTGAAGGACCATTATCCTCTTCCTTCCATGGAGCATATTTTGTAAGTTATGGCAAATAGTGAAAGGTTCTCACTCCTTGATGGATACTTAGGGTATAATTAGATTTTTGTAAAAGAAAGTGACCAATATAATACAACCTTTAATACTAAATGTGGTACATATTATTATATGAAAACTACATTTGGTTTGTCTAATGTTGGTGCAACATTTCAACATACAATGGATATGGCTTTTCAAGGACTAATTAATGATATAGTGTTTGTGTACCTTGATGATATCACGGTCTTCTCCAAAGATGTAAAGGATCAATTGAATCACCTTAGGTAAATTTTTGAGAGATGTAGAGTTTGGTATATCGCTCAACCCAAATAAGTGTGTGTTTTTTGTCCATGAGGGAAAACTTTTAGGATACATTGTCTCAAAGAAAGGCCTATCTATGATAGCCTTATAGAGACTATTTGATTCAAATAAACTAGTTGAGGGTATCAAGATTCCCAAAGTAGATGGGAAGGAATATAATGAAATTAACCTATGTTTTTAAGGTCAACCTTAGTTGGTGAAAATTAGTATAGCCTACAAAATCATTGAAATCAAGAGAGCTAAAGACTTGTTGACCATGTATAAAGATATGATAGCATGGTCCTATGATGACTTAAATATCTTTGATCCCAAAATATTGTAAACATTTTAGGAAGAAACAAAGACCAATAAACCCCATCCTATAACCAATGATATACAAATAGGTCAAAAAATTACTAAATGCTAAGATAGGGTTTCCCATTAGATACTCTACTTGGGTAGCCAACCTAGTTCTAGTTAGAAAGAAGAATGGTGAAATTAGATTATGCATTGACTTTAGAAATATGAATAGAGAATCTAAAATAGATAACTACCCCCTACCTTCTGTTGATGGAGTGATACAAATTGTTTTTAGTGTAACTATGATGTCTTTTATTGATTTATTTTTAGGGTATAATCAGGTGCTAGTGAATAAGAGGACAATCTGAAGACTACATTTACTACTAAGTGGGGCACTTTCACCTATAAAATAATGCCCTTTGGATTAATCCATGTAGGTTAAAAAATTCAAATAGAAATGGATCATGAATTATAAGGCCTCATAGGTATGTGCATTATTATATACATGGATGATCTAACTGTCTTTTCTAAAAATATGGAAGGCCATATTATGCACTTAAAACAAGTATTTGAGAGATGCAAAAGGTATGGAATCTCCTTCAATCCCAAGAAAAAAATCTTATGTGTAACTGAGGGAAATCTATTAGGACATGTCATAACCAAGGAAGGGATAACTATAGACCCAGATAGATTAAATGTAATATCAAAGATAGAATCCCCTAATAGTAGGAAATAACTAAAGTTTTTCTTTGGTAAATTCAACTTTGTGAGAAATTTAATCTCTATTTTTGTAGAGATTGTGAAGCCATTGAATGACATGTTGAATAAATATGTCAAGATCACATGGAATGAGGAGACCAAGAAATATTTTAAAGACATCAAAGAAGCATTTGGACAAGCTACTGTACTGATGAGTCTAGATTTCACTAAAGATTTATATCTTTATTCATTTACCTTTGATCATACAATAGCTTCTATTCTAACTCAAAAAATAGATGAGTGTGATCATAGTCAAGGTATTGAATAAATTTAGATAGTATATCCTTAAAATAAAGTGCATGCAATTTTTTCCAGACCCTACCAAATAAGATAATGTTGATTCAATGTGAACTTGGAGAAAGGAGAAGTAAGTGGATGTCTATATTTTAAGAATATGATCTAGAGATGAAGAATTCCATGTTGGTAATATTCCAAGTTTTAATTTAGTTAATTGCTAATACTAATCCCAAATTGAGTGTTATATAGGTTAATCAATAAAGATTTCAATCCAAGATTGGTATGATCCCATTGTTTATTTGTTAATCAATGGTTATTGTCCTATAAGATTAAGCAGAGGGAAAAAGAGAGCTTTAAGGCTCAAGGCAGGCCAATTCCTGATCAAAGATGGAGTATTATACTTAAATAATTATTAATTAGAATCTACCTAAGATGTGTTTCTAAGGAAAAAATAGCTGATATCTTGAACACTTTCCATGAAAATCTAGGAAGTGGACATCTATCTAAAAGGGCTACATCCCATAAGATAACTTAGAGATGGTTATTACTAGACTACTATCTTCAAGGATGCTCACAAGCATGTGAGAGAGTTTCATGCATGTCAAGTATTAAACACCAAAGATCCCAAGGCTATAATGCCATTGAAGCTAGTTATGATTGATAAACCTTTTACTCAATCGGAATTAGATTTTGTTGGGGTCATCAACCCTAATTCCTCAAATGATTATAAGTATGTTCTAACTGCTATTGACTAATACACAAGATGGATTGAAGTAATGGAAACCAAGTAGTGTAGGACTAAATAAGAGATCAAATTTATATAATGAAGCATATGTACAAGGTTCAACATACTAGTATCTCTAGTCTGTGATAATGGATATACCTTTGTGTCCATTGAGATGATTGAGTGGGTATATGATAATAACATTCTTCTCAAGTAATCATCAAATAATTACCCCTAAGACAATAGAGTATATGAATCAACAAATAATAACTTGATGAAATCCATAAAGAATTTTACAACTGATAAACTAAGAACATGTCACAAGCTACTTAAGTATGCCCTTTGGGCAAATATAACATGAATCAAGAAAGCTCTCAAGGCATCACCATTATTTCTAGTATATGGTCAAGAACTTATATTTCCCATCACACTCAAAATACCAAAATATAATTTCATGTAATATTACATTGAGGAGGATCAAGAATTTGAAAATTCAAGACTAATTTACATCATATAGATGGAAGATGTAAGAGAGGAAGATTTTTCCAATTTCAATAGACACCAAATCATAGTTAAGAGGCAATTTGATAAGCATTCAAAAATAAAGGTGTTTAAACAAGGATAATTTTTGCTTATTTGGGATAAATCCTAAAAAACAAAAGGAAAACATGGGAAGTTCACACCTTTGTGGATTGGCCCATATCAGATTGCTGAGATCTTGGGGGATAACACCTTCAAATTAAAAGACATGTAAAGATCAGAGTTTCATTTCCAACTAATGGGCAATACCTAAATGATTACTTCTCTAGTATCCCACCTGAAGTCTTCATGGAATTAACTATAATAATATTTAGAGTTAGTATAGGTAGGCTTAGTTTAGTCTCTTTATTATTTATTTCCTTCTCGTCCCTTGTTTGTACATAGTGCATTTGTATAGTTATTTTCTTATTTCTGTAGATTTTTATTTGTTTGCTTTGTGTTTGGTGTGTTTCCTTTTCTCTACTTTACTCCTTTATTTAAATAAGGCTTTTTAAAGATATTCCTCAACTCAAAATATTTTTAGATGCTAAAAAATAACTCTACAATTTAGGAATGCAGGTATGTCTTCTCAACATTGGTTGATCATGGATTATTGAAATATGAACTAGATGGTATAGTTTGGAGAAACTAGTGAAGAATAATGTTTAGGATAATTATTCATTGAGATTATAAGCCTTTTTATAATCTAATAATAATTATAATAAGGATTTCACATGTATAATGAAATATTGAATTAATAGGATATGTCATGCTTACACTTAAAAAACATTAATTATCTAGGACAAAGTTTACAACCAATGCTGATTGTCTAAAGATCAAACATGTGACCAAATCCTAAAACCTAGCTAATTTATTCCCAAACTTTGTTATAAAGTAAAACTACCTAAGTAATATAAAAATAAGAGATTTATTACAAAAATATAAAAGACTTTATGAGCAAGGGTGATTATGGTAATCTCCATCGTGGCTATGGACACCTAACTGGAAGTGGAACAAGGCCTTGAGTGGAGCCAAAAGTATCTCAGTCGAGGTTATGGATGCCTAGATATCATTATAGAAATTACCAAGCCTTCCCTAATCTAAATCACGATTCTTAATGAATATTTATATATGTTGTAAGTCAATGTTGATGGTTAAGGTCATGAATCTAAAAATTGTTCTTTAAATCCTATGGCAATCAATAAGTGGAATGAAAGCACACACATAACATGGCTATGTTTTGATGTTTGATATTAATTATACATGTACACGACTTATTTTAACCATGAATTGATATTAATAATGGTGCATGATCAAGTGAAAAAAGCAACCTAGTTATTAGTCTAAACCAAAGTCTTTGAATTCTAACATAATGTTATGTTCCCCCTAAAAGTCACCATTTGTTGAGGTTAACATACCCCCATTTCTAAAAAATGGGGAACTTTATTTTAAATTTGGAAAATTTATGTTAATAATTGAAAATTCACATGATCAGAGTACCAGTGGCATATTTTCATATTGTTTTTATTTAAAGATCATCCACACCTGGTTCTCATTTGTATTAATTAACATGTATTCAATTAATCAGTATTTCACCCCTTCTAATGTTGATAATGGTTTTTACTTTTGTTTATGTATTGTAGGATCAATAAATTATCATTTAAAATGAATATGCTTATGTTTTTTTACTTCAATGTTAAATTGATCTTTTACTATCCTTTGGCTTGTCAAAACTAATTGATGATAGAACTTCTGGGAGCCATAACCTTTGCATCGTAACTCTAATTGACTCACTGATTGAATAGTTGGAAAGATAAGAATGAGGAGAACATGGTGATATGGAATAAATATTTTCTATATGGATTTTGACCCCCCAAAACCAATGAAAGTGACCCAAATTTTAATTTTAGTAGTCTAGTCTAAAAATAGTAAGTTTTTAAAAATAGTAATTCCTCAAATTCTGTATTGTTTTAAATCATGGAAGTCAAACCACTTCATCTCCCTTGAGATTGGTGACCTTACACATCCTCCCCCTTATTTAAAAATGTGTATAAATTAATATATAACCCAAAATGGAAATCAAACATCTCTTCCCAAAGATAAACATATAGTTATATTGCGATCTTTAGTAATAAAACATCTCTTCTCAGAGAATTCATTGTTACTATGTTTATGTTATTAAAATATTTTTAAACCAAAAATTTTGAGTTTCAGATTAGTGGTATCAGATTAATTTGTCTTGAGAGTGTATGATCTTAAGAATGAGGTCTAGCTACAAGAAGCTTGGGTGGAAAATAATAGAGCTTCCAAACTATCCACCTATTCACTCCAAATGACTTCAAATGGAAAATGACACTGAGACATCTTATCCTTTCAAGGAAATGGTAAATGAAGCCCTCAAATAGCAATAAGCATAGATGCTACAACAATTTTTCTAAATTCTCCAACAACTCCTGATGGGAAATTCTAGCTCCTCATCTACACTTCTTAGCTCCTCATCTATGGAACATCTTTTTAGTGCCCCAACACCCTTCAAGGTTTAGGTGAATTTTGATATTCCTACATTTGAAGGCAAAATAAATGCTGATGTAGTAGATAATTGGTTAGATTAATTGTCTTCCTACTTATCTGTAAATAAATTCACTAATGGAGAAAAGATCACTTTTGCTCTTTTGAAAGCATCATTACCCATGAAAAATTAGTGGGAAGTGTATAAAAAGAGGTTCATTATAGATGGCATTGGCCTTGAGGTGGAACATACCTGGGATGATTTCATGGAAGTGGTAAAGGAATAATACTATCCCATTGGAGCATATGATGATCTATACATATAGTGGTAAACACTTCACCAAAGTAAGGACCAATCTGTTCAATATTACATAGACATTTTTCATTCTTTGTGTACAAGATTGGGCATCTAAGAAAGTGAGAAATATAAGACTCTCACATATCATGGTGGAATATAATGGTACATATGGGGGGAAATGGAACTCTTCAATTTGGAAAACCTTGATGAGGCATACAAGTTCACAATGAAGATTGAGTAGAAGCATGGTTGAAAGCATACAAAGAGTCAGCCTTCAAAATGGAAAAGTGACAAGAAAAGTCGAACACAAGGCCAAAATTGGAAGCAAAAGGAGCTTAAAGATAGTAAACCCTAGAAAGGGAAGGATATAAAATGGTGTGATTACCACAAAACTATAACTCACTCCAAATAAGAATGTCAAGCCATCAAGTCACTACTTTCTAAGTACTACTCTATCTCATACACAACCTACAGTCAAAGAGGATGAAGAAGAGATTGTAGATGTTGAGCCCAACACCATTTTCACTTCATCACAAACCTATGAGGAAAGGCCAAATGACAAGGAAAGATTGTTTCACTCCAAATTATGTGTAAAAGGTAAGCCTCTACATTTCATTCTTGATAGTGGGAGTCAAAAGAATTTAATATTTACTAAAGTTATGAAAAGTCTAAATCTATCCATGAAAACTCACCCAAAGACATATAGTATTGGATGGTTGAGTCTTGGGAGAGACCTTTGTGTCACCCATCAATGTCTTCTTTCATATGCAATAAAACCTTTCTAAGAAGAAGTCTTGTGTGATGTGGTCAATATAGATGTTTGTGATGTACTACTTGGTTAGCCATTTATGTATGATCAACATGGCATTTATGAATCATGAACCCAAAGAATCAACCAACTCTTAGAACATGGTGGTACAGGGTACTAGAGGTACCACCTCCCACATCTATCTCCCTGATCAGTGCCAAGCAATGTAAGAGATTGGTGGAAAAGACAAAGTAATTCATTATCATGGTGGTCAAACCACAAAAATCCAAGAAGGCCAATGTTGCAGTCCTAACTACATAATTAACACAACAAAAAAAGTATATGAGATAAATCATAGGAGATTATGATGACTTATTCAAGTCACCCACATGAGTTCCACTACATTTCTAGGTATAACATTCTATTGATGTGATCCCAATATCACCTTTGCCTAATAGTCTTATGTGTCATAGATTAGTTTTGGAGAATGATGAGATAAATAGATAGATTCAAGACTTGATCCAAAAGGGTCACACCAAGCCAAGCTCTTTACCCTATGGTAGTCCAATTATCTTGGCACCAAAGAAATATGGAACATGGAGGCTTTGCATTGATTATCAAGCTCTAAATAAAATCATTATGAAGAATCACTACCCTCTCCCCATGATTGATGACCTACTAGACAAACTCCATGGTGCAATGTTCTTCACCAAGATTGATCTCAAATCTAGATATCACTAAATTCTCATCAATCCCATTGATGTCTGAAAGAATACATTCAAATCTAAGGAGGGGCTCTTTGAATGGTTGGTTATTCTTTGTGGCTTAACTAATTCACCTGCAACCTTCATGAGGATGATGGATGGCATATTGTGACCCTTCACCAACTCATTCATGGTTGTCTACCTAGATGACATAATCATCTATATTATAACATGAGAGGAACATCTACAACATGTTTTTAAGGTGCTTCAAACTCTTTGGGAGCACAAGTTGTATGAAAATATTGATAAATGCACATTTAGGATGAAAACAATTTAGTACCTTAGGTACATTTTGAATGAAGAAGGAGTCCATGTTGATCTAAAAAATATTTAGGTTATTTGTGAATGGCCTACACCAAGGACCCTCATAGAACTTCATAGCTTCTTGGGTCTTGAAAATTTATATCATAGGTTTGTTATTAGATTTTCACATGTTGCTTGGTCACTAACCCAAGTGACTAAAGGAGGAGCTTAATATACGTTTTAGTGGGGTGAAATACAACAAAGGTAATTTGAGAATTTAAAGAATAGACTTTACTCAACCCCTATTATTTCCTTGCTAGATCTGTATCAACCTTTTGAGTTGATGATAGATGCATCTGAATATGCCATGGGTGATTTCATCATGCAACATGGCCATCATGTTGCATATCATAATGAAACTTTCATTGATACAGTTAAGAAATATCTAACATATGATAAGGATCTCTATGCCATTATTCAAGCCTAAAAATAGTGGAAACACAAAAAGGGGAACTCAAATATAGCTGTAGATTATTTGAGCCACCCACCAATTACTGCACTCACAAGAGTTCTTAACCTGTGTGGACATGATACTACCACTTGGGGTGCTCTATATGAAGCAGATCCTACCTTTTCTAATATATATTAGGTGCTTTAAAAAGTTAAACATGTTTATTATTATTATTATTTTCAAGATAATGTCTTCTATCATATGGGGCACATCTGTATTCCAGCTACAGAGCAATAGAATATGATATGGGAAGCACATTTCAGTAGGATAGTTGGAAACTTTGGTGTAGAAAAGACATTGGTAGTTATTTAGACACACTTCTACTAGCCCTATATGAAAAAGGATGTGGAAATGTATCTCAAATATTGCACCCCATGTGTGATAGCCAAGCCAACAAATAAGAAGCAAGGATTGTACACACCATTGCCAAAACTAGCCAGGCCTTGGGAATCTGTCTCAATGGATTTTCTATTAGGTTTACCCACTTCAAAACATGGTAAGGACTATATTTTTGTTGCATTTGATAATTTTTCAAAAATGGCTATCATGATTACTTGTAAGAAAAATATATCTACTGAAGAAACTACTCAACTATATTATAGTCATGTATGGCTCCATTTTGGTCTCCCCAAGTCCATTATCTTAGATCAAGATAGTAGGTTCTTGAGCATCTTCTGGTCCACTATATGGAAGATGATGGATGCCAAACTGATGAAGTCTATAGCCTTCTATCCACAAACTGATGGTCAGATAGATTTGGTAAACTCTTGATTGTTCACATGATTCAGATGTATCACTCTAAATATCCATGAACATGGAATGAGGGGCTTCTTTTCATATAACATGGATACAATTAGGCCCTTCACAACTCAACCAAGCACAATCCATTCCATGATGCTTTGGGTTCTAACCCATGGCACCAATTGATAGCTATTATATTCTCCACCATGGAATACACACCTCATGGAAGATCTAAGGTGGCAAAAATAACAAATTTCATTGAACAAATGTAACACATCCAACAACAAGTTCATGACATCTTGGAGAAGATGAATTAGAAGTATAAGCAACACCATGACAAACATAGGATTCCACACCATTTTGGTGTGGGTGATATGGTTTGGTTTTGGCTTTAAAAGGAATAGCTTGTAGGCCCACATAGAAAAATTGAGCCTCGACGATATGGTCCCTACACCATCACCAAAAAAGTTGGAGAAAATGTTTTTGATTTGAACCTACCAGCCTACCTTGGTCTACATCCAATATTCAATGTGGAGCTCTTCAAACCATATCATCCACCTCTATTTGACACTTCAATCATAGTATAATAATTGGACATTGATGAGCTTAATCCATAGATTTTTTCTCTAGTGGAGGAGGATCAGATTGTGGACACCTGGATGAAGACAGCAAGAGGATGCTCTATTCTGCTTTATCAGGTGGTCAAAAGGGGCTAGCTTGGCTACCAAGGTGAGTGTCTCATAGAGAATCAAATCAAGATACAACTTCCACACCTGATGAGGAACATTGATGTAATGGGGACCATTTATTCTCAAGGAGGGAGGAATGATTTGGAAAATAATTCAGGTGATAATTTGGGTGACAGTTCCACCCCAATTAATGATGGAACTTCTGAGAGCCATAACTTTTGCACCATGGCTCTAATTGAATCATCATTTGAACCATTGGAAAGATAATAATGAGGAGAACACGATGAGATGGCATTGATATTTTCTTAATGCATTTTTACCTCCAAAAACCTAATTTTAAAAATATTAAGTTTCTAAAAATAGTAATTCCTTGAATTCTTTATTGTTTTAAATCATGGAAGTTGAACCACTTCATCTCCCTTGAGATTTGTGACCTTACACATCCTACCCCTTCTTTCAAAATGTGTATAAATGAAGATGTAACCTAAAATGGAAATCTGACATCTCTTCCCAGAGATAATCATATAGTTGTATTGTGATCTTGAGTAATGAAACATCTCTTCTAAGAGAATTCATTGTTACTATGTTATTTTTGTGTTCTTGAAATATTTGTCAATCAAAATTTTTGAGTTTTGGATCAGTCATGAATCTAAAAATTGTTCTCTAAATCCTATGGCAATCAATAAGTGGAATGAAATCACACACATAACATGGCTATGTTTTGATTTTTTTATCTTAATTCTACATGTACAAGACTTATTTTAACCATGAATTGATCTTAATAATGGTGCATGATCAAGTGAAACAAGCAACCTAGTTATTAGTCTAAACTAAAGTCATTCAATTCTAGCATAATGTTATGTTTCCCCTAAAAGTCACCATTTTTTGAGGTTAACATGCCTCCATTTCTAAAAAATGGGGACCCTTATTTTAAATTTGGCAAATTTATGTTAAGAACTGAAAATTCACATGTTTAGAGTACCACTGGCATGTTTTCATATTGTTTTTATTTAAAGATCATCCACACCTAGTTCTCATTTGGATTAATTGACATATATTCAAATAATCATTATTTCACCCCTTCTAATGTTGTTAATGGTCTTCACTTGTGTTTCTATATTTTAGGATCAATAAATTATCATTTGAAATGAATATGCTTATGGTTTTGTGCTTCAATGTTAAATTGATCTTTTACTATCCTTTGGTTTGTCAAAACTAATTGAATCTATATTTTAACCATGTTAAAACCCTCATTCAAATTTCCCTAGCCCAATTCCTTTTAAATAAAATTCAAATTTACATGGGATCAATTTGCATGAGAACAACTAATTATGTCATGAACTTAGTCTAATTTTTATCCTAAGGTTTAGTCATGTTTATCAACATGACCAAACCTTAGTCTAAAAATTCATACTTGGTCCTTTATGTCCTAAAATCCCCTTGGTTCCTTTGATATCCACATGGTCGAACTAATTGTAGGAACCCTTTCATTATATCCTAGACTTAATCTAAAGCCTTATCCTAAAGTTTTGATTGTATTTATTAATACAATAAAAACCTTAGGCTAAGAATTTTATGTGATGTCTTATATTATTCATGATTTCCCCTTTATTATGTTTTAGAACTTATCTTAAAAAATTTATCCTAAGGTTTTATCATGTGTTTGAACATGAATAAAACCATAGTCTAATACTTTATCTTAAGTTCTTTATATTTTTGAAGCCCGACTTAATTATTTTATTATCCACAAGATCAATAGTATGTGTTTACTCAGTCATAGATGATCCAATGGTGTGAGATCAATTTTGATAATTCAAAAGACCCTAAGATAAGAAATAAGGTGATAAGTATCATAATTTTAGTAAAATAACATTAGGCAACAAATGGCATTTGATTTCTCATAACAAAATCTGATGGAGCATGTTGATCTGGCCAAACAAAATCTAATGATGAGGGATAGAGGTTGAAAATTCAAAAGACTTGAGAATGAATGTAGAGATGACTAGTGGCATAGCCATATGTCACTAGTTAAATCTTGAGTACCTTACAAATATCAATGGTACGTGGCTCATATACACATTTTGATCAAAGATACGTAGAGCAAAGGGCATAATCAAGTAGATCAATATCACTAGAGTGAATTCATCCAAGTAGAGATGACCAATGGTGCAATATCAATGTTGAAATTTCAATGAAGCTCAGAATGAATGCTAAAGTGACAAGTGTCACAACCATGGTGAATGTGACAAATCAACCAATGGCATATGATTTCGTAGATCAATATTAATAGATCATGTTGATCCATGTAAATAGATCTAACGATACAGTGCAAGGCAAATTTTTAAAAGAGCCATAACTAATAAAATATTGACACATTTTTAAAAGTGATAAATGGTAATATTTTAAATATTAATGAGTATCATGTCATGGAAATGCCACAACGATGCCACATAATCAAAACATGAAAAATTTGAAGATTTTTTGGACCTATGAAAGGGGAAGGTATAAGTATGTAATCTAAATAAAATACAAGGCATGAAGCTCACCATTTGAACTAGCTTTCACCATTAAAGCACAAAGGATACCTTTAAAAAATCATTTGCAAGTGAAAAATCCCTACTTTAACCCTATGATCATTACAAAAAATCCAAGAAGTAAATTATTATCTATGGAAGAAAAAATTGATTCATAGCTAGAGTACAATCCACTAGTGAGCAATTTATCAATTTCACAAGCCATGATAGCTCAGAAAGGTGTTTTCAAAGATGATGTGGAGCTCTATTTGACCATTGACATAGAAGGGATAACTTTCAAGGACACATAGTTTGACACCACAACTCTGAACACAAGGGACAACAATTAGTCAAGCTTGTTTTGGATCATTGAGAATTAGCAACCCATCACAAGAAAGGAGGAGAAGAATGTGTCTATAAAAAGGCTCTACTATGACATAGTCACCATCTAGATGATAATTCTACATTATACAATATCTAAACCCAAGGTACTATATTGCATAGATATCTTTTCTCTAATTTTTAAGGATATCAAAATAGATAAGGGCATGATTATTCATGAACGTAGTTTTAGGAATATTACTTACATTTCTCTTATAGATTTTGATAACTATTAAAAATTGCCTAAACACCAAGTAGACCTAACAAAAACAAGTAATTGAGATAAATAAAATGATGTTAAAAGTACCCTTTCCCTATGGCTATATTCTAGGAATCAAGTGTTTTAAAACTTTAATAGAAACATGCTCATTGGTAAATTCACACCTGAAATAAGAACGATCATGACAATGATGAAGAGGTTGTGTGGAAATCCAACCACCACATATGTAAACAAAATTTGGGTCCCTGTAGTCTATTTCATGGTTGAGAAATAGGTCACCCCTCCTCTTGGTGAAGTAATAAACACCTATTTGAGTAGATAGTTGTCTATAATCAAGAAGAAGAGTAAGACCCAATTTCATATGATACCATGCCTTCTTGATGCGCTTCTTGCTACAACCAAGTTTCTAAACCTTAGGTAATGGTCACCTAGTGGGACATAAACTATCTCACAATATTACTCCAAGTTACAAATCTTTAAGTATAGGGATCACATCCTATTCATATGTGATTGTGTCTATCCTGCCCTTAATGAGCCTATCACATGGAGCCCAATGATGAGGATTGACCCACTAATAAATAAGAATATTGAAACCATGGGGGGTATATGGTTATATCCTAATTGTAAAATCATTAGGATTGAAGGGACACAATCTACCCCACTTATGTTACCTATATATGTACCAATAAAACTAGTAAAGCAAGAAGTAACTTATCAAATACGTAATCACAATGATGATCATTTCAAGACCAAAAGGAAGGGAATGCTTCATACCCTCCTTGTAACCATTGGTAGGACTATCATTTCATAATGGGATAATATTGAATCTACTTCTAAACATAAGACATATTTCAATTTATAAATTGATGAGATAAGGTAGTAAGACCCCTATGGGAGAGTTAAGGATCAATTGAAAGAAAAAGGGATGTTAAATGTGCCTTATGAGTACCAACCTAGTCTTATTGACCCCATATACATAAAATCATATTCATTATCTGAGGTCATAACAAGATTAAAGAGATACAACATCAATCTAGAATCTAGGATGTTGAGGAAGTAAAAAGGAAGAGATGACAGATGGCAATTAAGACCAAGGCAATACCATTTGTTGAGTGGTGTAACTTCGAGGTCTCTACCAACTTAATTAATTCATGCCTAAATAGAGACAATAGTTAAACATAGGCTAAAAGAGAGAAGGCCTGATGAGATTGCATGTTCTTCAACTTAAGTAGTAGAACAAGGATCACCAATGAAGGAGGTTCATATGGTAGTATTAGACCTTAGTGAGACAATTGAAGATGTTTTAAAATTGCTATCATTGGCATATGAATTAGATGATGAAGAGATGGAAGAAATAAAGGAAGAAAAGGGGATGCAAGTGTTGGATCTAGTTCTTATGGATCCCCCCAAAAGAAAAGTTAAGATGGCCATGGTTCCAATAAAGACCAAGAAGCCCAAGGTTGAGATGGCTATGGTTCTAGTAAAGGCCTAAATTTACTAATCCTTTGAGTGAAGTCAACCTCTTTAGTAAAGAAAATTTGATTCATGGTCCAATAATTTTAGAATGGTTCGTGTATGGTGAATTGAAGAAAGTACCTATTGCACAACACCCTTGGGAAATGGTGAAAGCCATCAATATCCTAGTGCATGAGGAGGTCAAGCCATGTATCCTATCTCTATAAAAAGAAGATGAAATAAGGATGGTTGCTCTATGAGATTCAAGTGGAACACAAGTTGATATTCCAACTCCTAAAGTGACTCAATCATTAGTTGGTGTCAATTTTGACCCAAAAACTACCATTTTACAAAGGGTCATAGAAAATAAGGTCATGACAAGGGGTGAAGAGGTCAACTATCAAAAATTGGAACCATTCATTGGTTTGACCATAATAGTAGGACAAAGACCTAGAGAAAACAAGATATTTAAATAAAATGTGGTTGAGTTATCCCATGCATAAGTAGAATAATTGTAAGTTTCCCTCAAAGGTATGCAACAATAAGAAAGAGGATTTTGAAAAGATAGCTATCTTTTCAGTCCTAGATGTTATGATAAATATGTTTTAAGCCTCCTTGTTTGATATATTCAAATATTTAAAATCAATGAAATATAGACAAGGTGTCGTGAGCCAACAAAGCAATGTGACTATGAATTAAGCCCACCAGTGATAGAACTCAAGAAAAAAATTAAAGGAATTGATAAGTATCTTAAAAAAAGATCAAATCCTTGAATTTGAAATAATCATCTTAGCTCACTTGAATATGGTCATGGCAATACTCATGGACAAGGTCAAAGGTCTAAGTAAATAGTACAAAGACTTAGAATACCTTCATGGAAATGGTAAGTAATTGATAAGTAGGATAGAGAAGATTATTGGGAGCATGATCATAGATCCCACCATGCTTAGTTCCATATGTCTAATTAGTGATGAATAATTCAAGTTGAGAGTGTCCTAAGTTATGCAATAAGTGACAAATTAGAGCCAATGAAGGACTAGGTTTGATAACGATAGGGTTTTGGATATGATCCTAGATCTTGAACAAAGGATAAAAAATGCAAGAAGTATCGAAGAGGAAATGGAAATGGAAGACAAATATTTTAGGGACTTAGCAACTTAGGATGGTAGACTCTTCATAGAGCCAATTGTCAATTTAAAGTTGATAGATGATCAAAATGCCAAAGTAATGAAGAATTTTCAACAAAAGCAAGAAAGAACTTCAACATCAAAGGGACCGTATAGGTCTCCAAGTTAGTTAAATTAGGAATTATTTTTTGTAACTAACCATGTACAATAATTTGAAAAGAGAATATTCTTATTTTTAAAGGTATGTGCAACTTGTAAAGCATATTACTTATCAGTTAGTCATTTTAAAGTGTCTAAGAAGTTTTAGAATGATTGTAAAAGGACAAATATCCTTAATATTTGACATGATTAACCAACATACCTCATTAATTGTATATATAAATAGGTTTTGTCAATTTTAAAAACATGGATTTTTTTAGCCAAAAATTATTCTATAACTTTTGAGTAAATTAATATAAACAAGGAGTTCTACAAAGTTTGTCCACATTTGCTAGTGTGAATTACTATCATGGATTTTATCTTATTTATCTAGTCTAAATCTCAGATTTGAATGGTAATTATGAATTATTGATGTGCATATTTAAGTTTAGAGTTTCTAATTTGTGCTAATGCTAGATTAGTTGAAAGTTCTAAGGTTTACTTCATTTCTTTCACTTTTCTTGCATATGTACTAATGTTATTTGCTTACGAGGATGAATCTTTAAAGTGAACCTAGTTATTATTTGTACTATTTCATACTATTATTATACATTTTCCTAATGTGTTATAGGATTTGAGATTATTCTACTTCATGTCATATATTGGTTAAATGCATGTTCAGATGAAACTTGAACTTTATCATAATGTTTGGGTTAAAGATCAACAACATATTTCTTCTTTGCCTTACCCTTCCTTTTGATCTTTTTTATCAATTAAATTTATATTAGTTTAATTTTTAATATTCATTTTATTTTAGAATTAGACTTAGTTTTGATCATAATTCATTTTAAATATCACAAGTTATCTTCAAAATAAAAGATCAAGTACTAGGCCATGGTGGCTCCCAACCACCAACTATGAAATAATCCACTTATTATTCCTCTATTCTACCAAATATAATAGGATTATCATAACCTTCCACTCATGCATTAGATTCTCTAAATTTAGAAATGAGTAGTGTTTTTAAAACACTAAGAACCACCTGTGATACACTTTCAGACATCAACACTAGCATGGACTATTCATAAGTAATATGATAGATATATTAGTGGAAAAAATTTCAAAGCTATATGTTGATGCCTCTAAGTGTATAAAAATTTATCTTCGTGTTTAAATAACAATTATCATTTTATAATTAAAATAATTTAGAGCATGAGTTTTAGGTTGTGGTGATCTGTTCACCTATGATGAAATAGTAATAGAGCAAGCAAACTATTCCAAAATATTTGTAAAACTTGGTGGTTGGGAGACACCTTGGTTATTGCAAAAATATTTGAAAAATATGTATCTATATATACTAATATAAATGAATTTTATCAAATTCTAACCTAAGACTATTCTAAAATTAATATTTACAATGGTTTTAAGTTATAATGATCTGGTTAAAAAGGAGAAAAAGGGAAAGGTAGGGAAGAAAGAAAGTATGTTGCTGATCTCCACCTCAAAAATCATGACAAAGTTTGAATTCCAACTAAACATACATTTAACCAATGTATAACATAAAATATCACACTCTAAAATATTACCACACACTAGGCAAGTATCTAAGAATAGTATGAAGAAATACAAGTAAGAACTAGCTTTACTTTCATATGCACATTCTTATGTAGAGCAAATAAAATGAATTAAACCTAAGGACATTCAACTAATCTATAATTTTTATATATTAGCAACCCCATATTAAATTTGCATGTCCAAATTTATTTAAAAACATTCAAATTTAAGATCCAAAGCAAAAAATTGGGACAGAAGCAAAATAATAATTCACACAAATAAGATGAGACAATCTTCTTAGAATTATCTACTTATATTAATTTTTTTAAAGTTTAAATTAGGATTTTATAGATCATAAACTCTCTCCCTTTTTACAAATGACAATGCTCCTTTTATAGATTTCAAGGAAACATGTTGGTCAGATGTATCTATTTACAATTGTACAAAATGTAAAGGACAACTATAATTTATATAGAATTTCTAAAATACACTAGAATTTATAAAATAGATTTACCTTTAGGAAACATTCTAAGAAAATGCATATGCCTCTATAAAAGAATATTCCATCTTTAAAACTTACAATGTCCCCATAATATAGAATATTCTTAACTATGTGGTGGATCCTGTGCTAATGAAGTTGCTTCATGTTGCTAAAGTAACCTCATCACCTTTTGATGTTGTTCATCAAATAAATTAAAATTGGTTTTTGGATCAAGGAGGAACTCAGCCTCTTAATCTACCAAATCATCCAGGTCCATGTCATTTCTCTCTAAAGCCTCCTTAATGCTCCTTGCCTTGGCTATCTTATTTTTTATATTTAGTATCATATCCATGATCTTGTTATTGTTACATCCAAACCTACCTTGGATCTTGTTTCTCACCTCTTTCATGACCAAATTGGTCTTATGTTTGAACTCATCATCTGTAATGATGCCCATAGAGCTAAGATTTGTAGGTTTTACAATCATAGTCCCAAAGAGTTTTTAAATTTTGTCTAGTAGTTATTTATCATCCTTGATGAGTCTCTCCAAGGATTTAGACCATGCACTCAAATTATTAATTTTATCCAAAATCAAGCCCAGGATGGTGTTGAGATGAGTAATGTGATAGTCTTGAAACTAGGGATTTTATCCCTTGTCAATATTGTAATCAAATACTTTATTTTATCCTTATAACCCTACCATTAGGTGATTAAGCCCTTGGCTATTCTATCCTATAGATATACCAATGATCTCTCAAACATTTCAATCCTAGAATGAGGAATTGATAAAATTTCCTATTTCTCCAAATCCTCATTCTATTTTTGAAAGTTATTTATTCATTGTTGTAGGCCTTTCATACTAGTTTGAAATTGGGTTGATTGAGCTTAGGATAGCCCAAGTATATCCCACAAGACCATGTGTGTGTGTGTGTGTGTGTGCGTGTCTATTTATATATATATATATATATATATATATATATATATATATATATATACTAAGTATAAGGTTTTGAATTAAGGTTTGGTCAAATGTTTAAAAAAATGATTCAACCCTATGATAATATTTAATCTAAGTCTATGACATTTATAGTTTTTCCCCATGTACATTTAGATTTAAGCTAAAACATAGCTTCCAATTGATATAAAACTAAGTTTAACATTGAAGTACAAAACTTCCAAGCATAATTAAGGCCCACATGAGATTGGTCTTATGAGCTTGAGTTTTGATTGCCTAGCGGATGTCAATGATGGCCTCATGGACATCAAGATTAAGCTCTAGCAATGTATCACTAGGGGTCAAATTTGATGGCCTCATGGGAATCAATAATGGCCTTACATATGTCAAATGACTAGTGTGAGAATGTCAAATTTAATTCCAATGGGACATAATAGGCCCCATGGAAATTTTAACTCATTATGTGTCATTTGATTACCTTCATCTGAGCAAGTGTGAACCATTGATCATGATTTGAGTAGTCAAGTATGATTGGTCTAGTGGGTTAAGACTTTAGACTCATAAGGTCCATCTCATGCTACCTAATTTCTTTTACCCGAATACACGTTGGTCATAAATCTTATAGAGAAGCATGCAGCTTAAGTTAGGGTTTGGGGTGAATAATACTTAGGACAAAGTCTTAGGACAAAGGTCTTACAAATGGAGCCTTAGGACTAAGATTATAGACTAAGATTGAAACAAGATTCAGACCAAGTTAAGAATTTAATAAAAAAGACCCTATAACATTAACTTGAACCATGTTAAAATAAAAGGGAAAAAGGAGCTTGGGACAAAAAGGGGACCAAGATTATAATTTTTAGGATAAGGTTTGATCATGTTGAAAATCATAGCCAAACCTTAGTATAAAAATTAGGCTTAAGTCTATAGCATATTTAAAATGTTCTCACATAACTTATTCCCACTAGTTTTTGAATTTGGGTCTAAAAGGATTGTTTTATAGGGTTTATGAATGAGGGTTTTAGGGAGCTTGAATATAGGTTCAACTTGAATTTTAATAGACCAAAATATAGTAAAAATTCAAATTAAGATAAAGTCATAAAAATTATGGGACCCAGGTATTATCCCATCAAGGAGAGCTCCATTAAACCTATGATCTGAAACATAGAGATCCACTATTAGCAACATTAGATAAAGCTAAAGTAGAACCATGAACAAAGAAGACCAACCAGACTAAGGGGTGGATGATCTTCAAATGCAAATAATGTGTAAAACATGTTAATAATGCTTTGGTCAAGTGAATTTTTAGTTTCAAGGTACTAATTACATAATTTAATACATGGGTCCCCAATTTTTAGAAATAGGTGGTATGTTGACCTCAACAAATGGTGAATTATGGGAGAAACATAGTAATATGTTAGAATTCAGAGACTCTGGTTTAGACAAATAACAAGATTACTTACTCTACTTAATCATTGCCATCATCAAGATCAGTTCATGGTTGAATCAAACCTTAAATATGTAGAATTAGGATCAAACAATAAAACGTAGCTATGCTGTGTGAGATTTGATTCCACTCACTATTTTCCATGGGATTGAGGAGACAACTTCTAGGTTTCATGTCTTTAATCATTAACACTAACTTATGGCATGTGGGATACCAATTAAGAACCATGCTTTATCTTAAGGAGGGCTTGGAAATTGATCTTTTACTAGCCAAATGTCCATAACCCCAATAGAGATACATTTAGTTCTACTCAAGGTATTGATCCATTGTTAGTGAGGCAATCATAGCCCTAGTGGAGATTACTAGAATCACTCTTTCTTGGAAAATTTTAATTTTTCAATAAGTTCTTTCCTTTTATATTTGTTTTTATATATTTTAGGCTTTCTACCAAAGGTTGGGAACCAAGTTAGCCAAGTTTAGGGATTTCGTAAAGTGTTTGATCCTCAAATAGTCACCTATGGTTTCAATATTTGTCTTAGGAAAGGATGTTTATTAAGTGCAAGCATGACTATGCCTTAATAATTCAAGATTTCATCCTACATATACAATTCTTCTTGAAACCAAATTTAGATCATAAAAATGTTTAAATTTTCATATAATAGTTAACTTATCTACCATTCTTTACTAGATTATTTAAATTATAACATAAGCTCATATTCTAGATCCATGATCAATATTTGTTTAAGATTCATGCCTGTATTTCTTAAGTTATGGAGTTTCTGATCATTTTGAATAAACTCTAAGCTGAGGGCTACCCAAAAGGGCTTATTAAAAGCAAATAACCAAGAGAAACACATAACAAAAATAAAACAAGTAGAAAGAAAAGAATAAGAAAATAAATATGTGTAAAGATATGTACAAACAAGGGACATGAATGAAAGAGTAGAAAGAAACTAAACTAAACTACTTACACTAACTCTAATTAGTCTTATATATTTACTCCATGAAGACCCTAGGAGGAGAAAAAAATAATGCTTGAGATAATTTCCATTGGTAGGCAATGTGAATTCATCTCCTTGTAGGTCTTTTAGTTTGAAGGTGTTGTTCTCCAGTGTGTCAACAATCTGATAGGGACCTATCCATAAAGGTGTGAACTTCCCATGTTTGCCCTTAGGTTTATATGCTTTGTCCCAAAGAAAAACTAAGTCCCCTTGTCTTAACACCTTTATCTTTAACCTATTTTCAAACCACCTTTTCACTATGGTGTGGTGTCTACTAAAATTAGAAAAATCTTCTTCTCATGCATCTTACAGTTGAATAATGTCCAGTTATCTTGAATTTACAAGTTCTTGATCTTCTTCCATATATTCCTACATGAACTTTCATGTAGGTAACTTGAATTTGATGGGAAAGATGGGCTATTAGCCATACACTAATAGGAATTATTATGCCTTTAGGGTCTACTCGATTCTTATTCTATCTACCCAAAGGGCATATTTGAGAAGCTTATGCTAAGTTCTAGGTTTGTCTATTGTATACTTCTTTGTTACTTTCATCAAGTTATTATTAGTAGACTCAGCCACTCCATTACCTTGAGGGTAATGGTTGGATGAGAACTTGAGAATGATACCATTATCATATTACCATTCTATCATTTCAATGGATTTGAAAGTTGGTCTATTATCACATCCTAGGGAGACTAGAGTTCCAAATCTAGTGCATATGTTTTATTATTAAAAAGTGATCACTTATTTGGTTCTATATTACTTAGTGGCCACTTCCTCAATCCACCTAGTGTAATAGTCAGTAGCTATCAGGACATACTTGTGGCCCTCTGATGATTTAGGGTTGATCACCCTTACAAAGTCTAACCCACACTATGAAAAGGGTTTATAAACCATTACTGGTTGTAACAACATTGTTACGTTTGGTTCCTTTGTGCTAAAGGTTTGGCATGAGTGGAATTATCTCACATTTTTGTGCGCATCCCTAAAGATGGTTAGTCAATAGTAACCAGCCCTAAAAATTTTGTGGGTTGTGTTTCTTCTAGATGTATACCAACTTCCTAGATTCTCATGAAACATGCTCATTATCTCATCAAATTCTTACTTTAAAACACATCTTAGGTAGACACCTTCAAAATTATTTTGGTATAACACTCCATTATTGATCAAGTAATTGATTGCTTTGATTCTGAGAGCTCTCTTCTGCTCCTTAGTTAGCCCTATAGGAGAAGTGCCATTAATGAACAAATAAATGATACAATCATACCAATCATTAACCTAAAATATTTTTTGATCAAATTTCATAGCACTTAACTTGGGTTTAGCATTGACAATCATTTAAATCAAACCTTGGCGCCTTACCAATTTTGTAGTCTTCATCTCAATGTCATATTCCTACAAAATAGAAATCCACTTAACTCTCCTTTCTCTTAGATCATTCTAAATTAGCATGATCTTTGTAGTAGGGTTAGGTAAGATAACATGCACTTTATTCCTATGAATGTAGTGCCTAAATTTTTTCACTGCCTTTACTAATGCATATGCTTGTTTATCAATTAAAGAATAATTCAACTCAATATTCTTAAAGTTGGTGCTCGTAAAATCAATTGGATGATCACATCCATAAATTTTTTGAGTTAATATTGTAAAAATAATATGATGAGAAGAAAAGGAGTAAAGGTAAAAATCCTTGGATAAATTTGGACTTATCAAGATTGGGGATTGACCAATTGCCTCCTTGATGTCCTTAAATGATTTCTTAGTTTCCTCATTCCAAGTGATTTTCACATCCTTTTTTATCATGTCATTTAATGGCTTGACAATTTTTTCAAAGCCAAAAACAAACTTCCTTACAAATTTAATTTTGCCAAAGAATGATTTTAGCTTTTTCCTGCTATTAGGAGGCTCTATCTTTGATATGTATTCTATTCTTTCAAGATCTACAGATATTCTCTCCTTAGTAATGACATGGCCTAACAATTTACCCTTAGTAGCATAGAAGATGATCTAATTTGGGTTAGATAAAATCCCATACCTTCTGCACCTTTCAAATACCTATTATAAATACATGATGTGGTCCTCCCTATTTTTAGAAAAATAGCTAGATCATCCATGTATATAATGATGCATTTACCTACCAAAACTTGAAAAGCATGATCCATGTCTCTTTGAAACATTGTTCTTGCATTGATCAGTTTGAATGACATTTTTTATATGCTAATGTGCCCTATTTGGTAGTGAAATTAGTCTTCATCATATCTTCTTAATTCATCAATACTTAATTATACCTTGAAAATCCATTAAGAAAGGACATCATAGCAGAACCAAAAACATTTTGTATAACTTGATCTAAAGAAGGCAAATGGTAGTTGTCCTTTTTAGATGACTTATTAAGGTTTCTAAAATCAATGCAAAGCAATTTTACCATTATTTTTCCTAACTATAACTAAATTGGCAACATAGGTAGAGTTACTAATGGGAAATAAAATCTTTGCATCTACGAATTTCTTGACTTCTTTAAAAATCATAAGCTCTGAAATAGGGTTAATAGGCCTTTTCTTTTGTCTAAAATATTTGTAGTCTCTCTTCAAGGGTATGGTATGAGTGATGACTTTTGGATCAAAAATCTTTAAGTCATCATATGACCATGTAGTTATGTCCTTATATCTAGTCATCAAGTCTTTGGATTTTTTATCTTTAATGTGTGTACATGTTGTTCAAATATTGACTAGTTGAGGTTGATCTTAAGGTCCAAGATTAATTATCTTGTAATCCTTCCCACTTGCTTTGGGAATCCTATTATTTTTAGTGAGTTTACCCTAGTTAAATAGCCTCTCTAGTGAAATCATGCCTTTTAGAAATTTTTTGTCATTCAGCTGAATGACTTTACCATCAAATATGTCATCTTATCTTAAGAGTATTCTCGTTAGCCTCATCTATGACATGTGCCCCAAATAATCCCAAATTGGTCATGAAATATAGGACTTGTTGGTCATCATTAAAAAATTTCATATGGTTTGTGTTATCTAGGACAGAGGGGCATAGAACTAGTTTAATGATAAAATTCTAAGAGTTATGGTTTGGCATAAGATTAGATGTAGCTGAAGAAAGCTTATCAACAACCTTGTTCTCCTCTGTATGGATATAAATAATGTTGAAATTATCAAGACTCAAGTAAATCCTAGACTCTAAACTTATGCCTCTTGAGGTATGCCAATTTTCATTGGTATATACTTCTTAACTGATTGATTACTAGTTCTGAGTCACCATGAACTAGTGGTTCTTTGACTTTTTACTTCATGGAAAATTGTAAACCTAAGATCAATGCTTCATAATCTACAAAATTATTGGTGCATGGAAATTGGATTCTATAAGAAGCATGATATTCCTTACCAATAGGATTGGTTAGGTAAACTCCTACTCCAATTGTAGACTTACATATAGCTCCATTAAAATGCATCTTCCATAACCTAAGAACAATATGAGAAGGTTTAGAATTACTTACCTTGGAAAATTCAAGAGTGAAAACTCCCAAATTAGAGTCAACTATGTTCACATTTTCATTCACATCATTGTATTCCATGATCATATGTTCATCCTTAGTTCTATTTCCACCTTGATTTGATTTGATACCCCTTTCTATGGCAGTGACAAATGAGAACAATCAATTGACATATATCTATTTAAGGCCTTTGTTCATTCCCTACTTAACAATAAGCCATAAGCATCAAGAATTTCCACCACCTGAATGTTAATAAATTTTTGAACCCTAGGCTCAGAAAGCCAGTTATATATGAACGTTTAATAATTCCCCAACTACTTTGACTCTAGACTTGTCTAACTAACAACCCTATCAATTTGATAAGAGTCAAGCCAAGTTGTTTACAAATACCTACTAGCATAATGTTGGTGGATGCACCAAAATCCAAAAAAAAGTTATTAAGATTCCTACCAAACATTCTAATAGTAAGTATAAAAGGTGGGGATTTGTCTTAGCCTTGTACATAACAACATTGGCATTATCAGTCTTTAATGGTTTGTTGGGTTTTTTGGATAAGGACTCTAGTAATAGATTCCTTTGCTTAATGATCTATGTTCATTAATGCAAAATGATGTTAGCCTTTATTTTCTTCTTGTCCTCTACAATATTATACTCATTTTTATTTGGAGAAATAAATGCATCAATAGTTTGTTTAGAAGTACTTCCCTTTGGAAGATTTGGGTTATTATTTGATGTAGTGTTTGCAGGAGTGCCAAATTTGTTTTGAGGTGTTGAAATAGTCAAAGGATATCTCTAATCTCTATTATTTAGAGGGAAGGTCTTATTTTGAAATTTTTGGAAGCCATGTCATTCTTCTCAAACATCATCAAGCTCATTATCTTCTTGGAAGAGGAAGTCAAATGTCTCCACCATGAAGGCTTGGTCAGTAGATTTGGATCCTGATGTACCTACACCATTATCCTTATTAATAACTACTTAAAAGGTGTCCAATTATTCTTTAAAGGATTCAAAAGCTTTACAAAATTAAATTTTATCAATTTCGCCATGTTTAGTAGTATGATAAATCCTATAGTAATCAGTTAATGCAACATCAATAAGATTAATGTATTTTTTCTTATTATTATAAAAACTATCATTCTAAAATCTATTATTGGTTCTATTGAATCTTTAAAACAAGAATTCCTACCTAATCTTTCACTAATATGACTAACCTATTTTTGTAGCGAAAGGAAATCAATGCTAAAATTTTGGACCATCTTTAAAATAGAGTCATTCTCACTCTTAGGAGTTTTAGAGTAATGAACTTGATTAACACCAGTGATTGGTAATAAAGCCTTTTGATCATTTGCATTGAATCCAGTGGTATCATGGTGTAGGAATCCTAATTTTGGTTAGGAGTAACATGGTTCAAGGGTAACTAGTTTAAAGTTGGGATCTGATTCAAAGCTAGTCTATTCTAATTTTTGTTAGGAAATATGTTCAAGGTGGGCATATGTGGATTAGCATTTGGGATAAAGTAAGACATTTGTAAATGAGGCTACATTTGATCATTAATGATCATTACATTAGAATAGGCTTGGGTTAAATTGGTTATGATTGGAAAATATCTCTTTAGGAGCACAAAAGTCATAAGATCTACTACATTCTTATAGATTTATAAAACCAAAACATCATCAGGTTTATAGGGATCTATGGTTTGGCTATGCATATTTTTATTAAATACTCTTATGGACTCACTAAAATCTCTTTTGATGGTGGTAAATTATTGTTATAAGATACAAGGACTAATAACCTTGATAAATTGGTTAATACAAACATTGTTAAAACCATCCCAACTAGTAATGTATTTATCAAGTAAACTAAGAAACCATTTTTATGTAATATCCCTAAATGTAAAAGGAAAAAACCTACATGATACATATTAATGGGTGACATTTAACAATATTAATACATATTTTAATCATTTAATGTGTTCCTTTGTAATTACAAGACCATTTAGACTAAAAATTGCTACATATTTCTCAAGATTATGAGGGAGATCATGTACTACACTTGGTACGTTGATGGAGGAATCCCTTGTCCAGTCCACACCTTGATGAAGTTTAAATTAAAGAGTACCTTGGAGTGATGAGGTTGGTAAATATTTATAAATATTTCACTTACCTTTGTCACACCTAGATCTCCTATGGATTTTTAGTTTAATCAGAGGTTCTCTTGTTTTTAAATGTGACCTTGTTTTGATTCTAGGCAATTCCAATTTGAGAACTTTGAATTCTATTTGAAATATGATGCATCAAATCAATATTTACAAGGAATAAAGATTAAACTTGCACATTAAGAAAATATTTTAAACATTTATGTAAATGAAAACAAAGGAATAAGATCATTAACTAAACTAGATCAAAGATATTTCTAGATATGTAAATGTGAATGATCTTTACAACTCTAAGTTTAAAATAGCTCAAATTTGTAAGGGATATATGAATCTTTAACCAAAATATATTTTACTAACCTAAAACCTATTGAATTGACAAATTTAAATCCATCTTTACCATAATCAAGTGTATACTTTCAAAGAACATTGAATTTTTTGTAAAGAAAGCACAAATATGGGTCAGAAACCATGAAGATAAAAATACACCAAAACCAACAAAGATCCTACAAATTCACAAAGATTTGTGGACCTCCTTCTAGTGTTAGTAGATCTTATGACTATTGATGCCTCTAAGTGTATCATAGGTACTCTTCGTATTTAAATAACACTTCTCATTTTATAATTCAAATAATTCATAATATGAGTTACAAGTTGTAGTGATCTAGTCATGTGTGATGAGATAACAGTAGAGAAAACAAACTGTTCCACAATATTTGTAAAACTTGGTGGTTAGGAACCACCTTGGTCCTTGAAATAATTTATGGAAAAGATGCACTAATATATACTAATATTAGTGAATTTTGATCAAATTATAACCTAAGACTACTCTAAGATGAATATTTACTATGGTTTTAAGCTACAATGATATGGTTAAAAAAGAGAAAAAGGGAAAGGTCGGGTAGAAAGAAAGTATGTTGCTGATCTCCACCTCAAACATCATGACAAAGTTTAAATTCCAACTTAACATACATTTAACCAATGTATAGCATGAAATATCATACACTCAAATCTTACCACACACTAGGCAAGTATCTAAGAATAGTATGAAGAAATAAAATTAGGAACTAGCTTTACTTTAAAGATTTACTACTGTAGTCGAATAACATATGCAGATTCTTATGCAGAGAAAATAAAATGAAGGACATTTAACTAATCTATAATTTTCACAAATTAACAACCTTGTATTAAATATTCACATCCAAAATTCTTAAAAACCATTCAAATTTGATAATGAAAACAAATAATTAGGAGAAAATATAAATAACAATTCACACAAAAAAGATGAGACTATCTTCTCAGAATTTTCTACTTGTATTAATTGATTCAAAGTTTACATTAGTTTTTTTTAGCTAAAAAATTCTCTCTATTTTTACAAATGATAATGATATTTTTATAGATTTTTGGAAGCATGTTGGTCATTTGTATCAACTTACAAGTGTACAAATTGTAAAGGACAATTGTCCTTTCTATAGAGTTTCTAAAATACACTAAAATTTCAAAAATAGATTGGCCTTTAGTCAATGTGCTAAAAAAATGCACGTGCCTCTACAAAATAATATTCCACCTTCAAAATTTATAATTTCCCAACAAAAAAGAATATTCTTAACTACTTGGTGGACCTTGTACTGATGAAGTTGTTTGATCTTGCTGAAGTAATCTCATCAACTTTTGATGTTGTTTATCAACTAAATTGAAATTGAAAGATGGATTAATGAGGAACACATCCTCTTGATCTACCAAATCATCTAGGTCCCTATCATTTATATCTATATCCTCCATAATGATCCTCGCCTCAGCTATTTTATTTTTTAGAGTTAGGATCATATCCATTTTCCTACTATTGTCACCTCTAGACCTACCTTGGATCTTGTTTCTCACCTCCTACATGACTAAGATAGCTTGTGTTTGAACTCATAATATACTATAATACCCATGGAGATGAGATTTTAAGGCTTTGAAATCATGGTCCCTAGGAGTTATATAATTTTATCTAGCATTTCTTTATCATCCTTGATGAGTCTCTCTAAGGATTTAGACCATGCACTTAGATTATTGATTTTATCCAAAATCAAGCCTAGGATAGTTTTGAGATGAGTAATGTTGCTAGTCTTGAAACTATGGATTTTATCCCCTATCAAGATGCTAATCAAATCCTTCATTCTTTCCTTAGAACCCTACCATTAGGTGATTAAGTCCTTGTTTGTTATATCCTATAGGTATAATGCATTATGTCTTAGCTTTATTCACTTTAGAGAGTCAAACATGTCATGGAATGATCTCTCAAACATTTCAATCATGGAATTAGGAATTATTAAAACTTTTTGTTTCTCCAAATCCTCATTCTAATTCTAAAGTTTCTTTATTCATTATTATTAGCCTTTGATGCCAGTTTGAATTTGGGTTAATTGAGCTTTGGCTAACCTAAGTATATCCCACAAGACCATGTGGGTGTATATACATAGACTAAGTATAAGGATTTGAATTAAGATTTGGTCCAATGTTTAAAAAAAAAACATGATTCAACCTTATGATAATATTTAAGCTAAGTCTATGGTATTTATAATTTTTCCTCGTGTACATTTAAATTTAAGCAAAAACATAGATTCCAATTGATCTAAAACTAATCTTAACATTGAAGTACAAATTTTCCAAGCATAATTAAAGCCAACCACATGAGATTGGTTTTATGAGATTGAGTTTTAACCACCTCATGGATGTCAATGATAGCCTTTTAGACATTAAAATTAAGCTCTAAAAATGTATTACCAACATTTAAATTTGATGAGCTCATGAGAGTCAATGATGGCCTCATCGAATGTCAAATTATGGGTGTGCAAGATTGTCAAATTTAAGTCCTATAAGACATAGTAGGCCCTATGGAAATTTTGACTCATTACGTATTACTCGATCAACATCATATGATCAATAATAAACCATTGATCATGATCTAAGTAGTCAATCATGATTGGTTCTATGGGTTAAATATTTGAACTCATCGGGTCCATCTTGTGCCATTTGATTGCTTCTACCCAAATACATGTTGGTCATAGATCTTATAGAGAAGCACATGGATTAAGTTAAGGTTTGAGGTGAATAAGACTTGGGATAAAGTATTAGGACTAAATTCTCATGAACGGGGCCTTATGACTAATATTATAGACTAAGTTTACAATAAGAGTTAGACCAAGTTAGGAGTTTAATAAAAAGGACCCTATAGTATTAACTTAGACCACATTAAAATAAAAGGGGACAAAGGTACTTAAGACATAAAGGGGACCAATCTTATAATTTTTAGGCTAAGGTTTATTTATGTTGAAAAAGATGGCCAAGCCTTAGTATACCAAATAGGCTTAAGTTCATAACATATTTAAAATGTTCCCACATAACTTATTCTTGCTAGTTTTTGAATTTGGGTCTAAAAGGATTTTGTTTTAGGGTTTTTGAATGAGTGTTTTAGGGAGCTTGAACATAGGTTAAACATGAATTTTAATAGATGAAAGTATATTAAAAGGTCCAATTAAGATAAATTCATTAAAATTATGAGACCTGTGTATGATCCCATCAAGGAGATCTCCATTAAACTTGTGATCTAAAACATAGAGATCCATTGTTAGCAACATTAGACAAAGCTAAAGAAGAACCATAAATAAAGAAGACCAACTAGACCAAGGGGTGGATGATATTCAAATGCAAATAATGTGGAAAACATGTTACTAATGCTTTGGTAAATTGAATTTCTAGTTTGAAGGTGCTAATTGCACAATTTAACACATGGATCCCTAATTTCTAGAAAGAGGGGGGTATGTTGACCTCAACAATATAGTACAAAAAAACATGTCAATATCTACAGAAGTGTTACTTTACACTTTTTAATATGCACACAATAATCACAATGAAATATTCTCTTATAGATCCATAAGGTAAATCAATAACCAATACCACAAAACATTATGAAAGGAAAAATAATTTCTTGAAACTTAAAAAATTATATTAGCATTTTATATATAAATCCTAATAAATACTATAAAAACTCTCCATCTGAGGAGAAATAAAATAAAAACCTTATGACTCTACCCAAAATTAAAACTTACAATTTCATAATGGATTTAATATGAATGACAATTTTGGTATGAGCTTAACACAAACTCAATCAGTTAATTATATTAAAAATAAAAGATTACATATATAAGCCTTATGGAATCCTACAAATAATGGGTTAGGCTTGTCAATTACAATCCCTACAATATCTATTTATAAAATATTTGTTACTATAACTCTTTTCTCACTTTCACACCAAATAAAAATCTAACACAATGCATGTTCCTAAAATGTACAACAAGATAATTCTAATATGATCACCTATTCTATATAATTACACTTACTATCTTTATATCTAATCATTTTATCCTCCTCTAATTCTCTTTTCTTTGATTTCTACATCGTATGCCTAATGTCTTACCATGCCTAACTCAATGATGTCAAGTTAGTCTTTTATATCTCATAGATTTATAAATATATCAGTCATTATCGGTGTAACTATTTTATCTTATTTTATCCCTTTTTTGATGACATCAGATCTATTTTATGTATTTTTTTGCCTTCCAGTGCTAACTTGGCATGGCCAATGTAATATTCTTTTTTATGTATTTATACTAAGTCAATCTGGATCAAATCTATCAATGTATTTCTTAGGTCAATTTTATATGTTGGATTCATATACATAGGGATACTATATCTCATTTTATAATAAAAAATATTATTTTTCATGGTTTACACATGAAAACATGCTTTTAGTGTAAGAAAAAGAATCAAAGTATAAGAACTTATTATTAAGAATATTTAGTATTTTCTCAATTTATTTGAAGTTTATGAGAAGAAAGCCAAATCAAAGAGGTTAACCTTAGTATTTGGAGTCCCAAATTAATGGATATTAAGTCTTCATCCTTTTCATTTTATTCTTAAACTATAACATATCTCATAAAGTGTCACTTGAGCCAAGGGGAGGATTGATACACTGATAATTCAATAAAAGGTAAGTAACCCTATCTATACAATTTTATTTTTTTTTGGTTTAAATTTTTATACCAGAGTACTATGTTGTTACCTTCTTCACCATTTTTAATGTAACTTTGATTATTAGTATATTTGATCTTTTTATGCAAGTATATCCTAGTTTAGATACCTCTATGTCACAACCTTTAGTTTATATACCTCATGGTGACTTCCTAATAGAAGTTATATATTTTTAGTTTACTTTATTGCTTTCTTGGATATAGATTAACCTTGTTCATCAATTCTTTACATGAAATTTCCTTACTATATCCATGATAACCCTTGTATAAATAAGTCTTGATTTTATGTTCCACCACACTTTGTGGTGCATCATCTTGTATGTTGTTGGTACTAATATTGCCTTATTTATTTCATATATTAGAGGTTATTTATATTTTTGACCTTATTTTCCTAACATACACCAGAAAATTTACAACTACATGGAATATTCATGTATTTATCCTCATCAACCTCTATTGACATGTTTAATTTCTGTTTATGAATAATATACTATTTTTACCATATATATATTTGTATTATTCAATAATTTGATATCCATTATTTTTTATTAATTTTAATTTCTTCCTCCACCATTTGAATATGAATGGAACACATTTTAGACAATGAAATTTCTGAATGAAATATTGGACAAGGCTTGAATCTAGATATATAAACCACAAAACAATATGTTCTTTGACAATTGTTATCAATTCAAGACTAAAAGTTTGTTGAGTATATTTATAAAATTAAATGAGTAAAATATGAATTTTTATTATGAATTTGAATTCCAAAAATTATATAAATTACCAAAAATAATCCTTTTTATCCTAATACCAATAATTTACTTGTAATAGGAACTATATTTATATAAAAAGTACCATATTTTTTATTTTCAATTTCTTTCTTTGATTCACAAGTAAACAAAGCTATATAATGTTTAAATTATTTATTTTAAATTATTTCAATTGTAAATAAAGAGCCAAAATGGTTGTAGTTACACCAATTATCATTTTATTTTATTTTATTTAAATAAACTAACATAGTTTACAATTTCACCCAAAAGTATTACATCATTCATCATTTAATTAAATTTTATATACAAAAACCAACATACCTGTAAATTACACCAAAAAAGTTTACATCATTCATCATTTATTTTTTTTACACAATAAAATTCAAATACTTTAGTCTTTACATCATGATTTTAAAAATCAATGGCATCTCTTATAAAAACTCAAATCTATATAGTTACGGCTAACTGGGCGATCAAAGTTTTGATCATCTAAACATATATGCATAATCCTCTCTAGCTACACATTTTCTAAATAAAAATTCAGTCACTCGAGTTTATGTTCCATGATTTTTAATAAATACCTAACATAGTTTTACTATATATTGATCATGGATAAATGATTTTACAACATTTTTATTACTGATGTATCCTCACCACAATTATGATCAGCACTTTTCTTTTCTAGAATAATTTTTTTTTCTAGTTATCATTTATCAATTTGATTAATAACTAATGTATTGCTAGGAACAAAAGGAATGCCATTTATATCCTAAATTTCTTTTAATTTTTTGATGAACTTACCATCTTATTTCTTATAATGTTCTATACCCCAACAAAATAATTGTTTCTAAGCGATGTCACATGTTGAATATAATCTTCTTGTCAATTTATCTATATTTATATTCATTTAATAATTTGACCAAAATAATAAATTAAAACCAATAGATATAAACTTTAAGATGTCTACAAATCACCACTTGCATTGATATTCTCCTTGTTGAACTTTATTTTTTTAATGGTTGGTTTTTTTCAAAACATAAATCTTCCAAATCTAGAACAAGTAATTGATTATTTTTGAAAATTACATAAACTTATAATTGGATAATTTTTCATGAAAATAAAATGATCAAAAACTTATAACGAATTAATTGACAAAGTTAAAAAAATTAGACCTTGAAATTGATGGATACTTCCTCTGTTAACAAATAGTTGAGTTTGTTATCTATTTTCCACTCCAACTACTGTCACGTCCACATCCCATGATTATTTTTATATTTAAATTAAATATGTCAAGAGGTAGATAAATATTAATGAAATAAAAATATGTTTAATTAGTGATGAATATAATTAGGTCATTGTTTTCACTTAATTTAAAATATTTTAAAAGGTAAATGAATATATTTTCCTAATGTTCTATTCACATGCCTAATTGATTTTATACATTATCTATTTGTACTTCTATTGGAATGGAATCAAAATTATGCATGAGTGTTTTTACTAAAATTAATCATGTTAAGAATTAGTATATTAGGAATGATATGAAATATATCCAAACAATTAAAGAATTAACTTTTCATGGAAGTATAAAAATGATTGATGAATTATATTTCATGTTTATAATGACATAAAATTTAAAAATATTATATCAAAAATAATATTAGAAATGGATATATCTCAACATTACATCCAAATCTAAATAATTTTTTATTAATGTTTGGATCTTAAAATCTACTAGATCTCAACAAGTAATTTTAAAATAAAAAAGATGATGTTGTTTGGAACTTAGCATGAATTATACCACATTTATCATGACATTGCATTTGAAAAAACATATTAATCAAAATGTCAAGTTCCTAGAAGCTACTAATTTTTACCACTAAGAACAAATTCCTTATTTATTGAAAAATCACATCTGAGATTGAATACTTTCATAATGATTTTGGGTGGATGCAAAAAGTTGGGGAAAAAAAATAAGACAAAATGGAAAACACATTTTTTATTTTTCAAAGGTTGTATGCCCCATAAAAAAATCAAGCCTATATTATCTTGGCATGATGCCAAGGCAAAAGGGAATCCACCATTTTAAATAAAGGGCATATGCCCTTTTTGGATTAAAAAGAGTGTATGACCTTGTAAACATGTATTTGCATCCCCAAATTACTAAACCATGATTTATTATACTCTATCTTACTTGGAGATGATTGAATTTTGGAAGTTAAAGGAAATGACATGTGTGGTTTATCTTACCTTGAATCTCAAAAAAATGATTCCACATCTTGATCATGGTCTTTATTAAATTTTTATTTTGATGTTTGATTTTATATATCTATGTTTAGGTTATTCAAATTATTTGTATTTATCTCACATTTACTAAATAAAATGTTTATTTTTATATATTTAGATACAAAATTCAATGGACCTATTGCCTAAAGAAAATTAGAACAAAATAGTGGTAAAAACCTCCCTTATTTTGAATTCACCAAATAAGAAGCTCAATTATAGGAATAATATAATTCAAAATGGAAAAAATTACAAATTAATATCAATAGTTATTTCAACTCTTTAAGTCATAATGCACATAATTCACTTACCATTATATTAAAGGCCATTTTAAATGAAGTGGGAAAAGCCCCTTCCCAACTTGATTTAATGTTTCATAAAAGAGACATGTTGAAATAATATTATTTTGATAAATTATAATACGAGGAAATTAAAAAAATGATAAAAAAAATAATAAATGTGTTCTTTTTTTCTTAATCCTAAAACCAATGAACCACCACTAATGAGTTTCAAACACATTAGCATTGATTGGTGTGTTGATGTAGAGATTAAAAACAACTTTTGGGATAGATAGTGGATGGTTTTTGATGAGCCTCCATGAAATAATAATGAGTTTCCGTTACATTTTTTGAAAAAACTTTATTTTGTGTTTTTTCTACAATAAATCAAAAATTATTTCAAGACGAAGTCCTCCCAACATAGGGGAGGTGAGTCCTCATTTGATAGACTTTTTTCTAGGTAGGAACAAAACTACAAAAAATGATTTCATAGAAATATAAGGACAATAAAACATAATTTTATCCCTAAAATCTTGTATTGTAGTACACAGGTGAATACCCTTAAGGTAATTATTAGTCTCACACAAGCTATGATTGACCATGGGATGCATACACTTAGGAGTTATACATAAGCTACAAGTGGTGGCACATCTAATTTCCTTCTTACTATTAGTATTAGTGTCCCTCCTACTATTAGTGGCATAACTTTAAGTCATCCTATAGTTTATATACATCATTTCACATCATGTGGGAGGAAGTGTATTAGACCTCCTTTTTAGGGTATACATACATAGGTTACATCTAAAACTCCAATAGGAACACCTATAGATATTATATGTACATTTATATTGCATACTACTATGTAGTAGTATATTCCATTTATAGTTTCTTTAGTATCTCTAGACACTAGTACATAATAGTATATTACATCTTTAATTTATTCAACACATCAGGGCATGAGCACATGATAATATATGCCATATATATTTTATTCAATACCTTAGGACACCAAAATTCTATAGTATATTTCATATGTATTCTATTCAACACCATATGAAACTAGCATGCCTGAGTATATGTCATTTGCTACTACTTCACTACCTCTTGTCAGCACACAACTAGTTATGTAGGATTTTTTACTTCACCATCTATATTTGACACACATATTTAATTAATTATATTTTGTTTATGTGTGTAAAGGAATATTAATTTTATATCTTAGTATATGATTACTTAATCAACTAATATATGGCTTCTTTCATTTTTTTGTTATATAGATGATCATTGATATGTTAGGTACCCCAGATGGCCTAGATTATATTTTTAAGGCTAAAATTAGCATTGTAGTGCCTTACACTCATGTTGGGAAAGTTACATATTACATCAAGTTTCTATATATTGTTTAAATACTTTATATACACCATAGTTTAAGTACAAAATTAAAATTTTAATTTATTTATATTCCTCTCTCAATTTATCTTTTTATATAAAAAGAATAATTTCAATTTATCTTAAAATAGGTTTACTTTAATTTGATTTACAATTTTCCTATTTAATTTTTTAGTTTTATATACGATGAGATATTATATGGGTACCTTCATGGATGAGAACAATGCTTGCATGATGTTGTGTTTTTTATCCCAATATCCAATATCTCTTCAGTAGCACCTAATTTAGAGATAGAGACTATTGAGACACAATAAAATAATTATTTTGACTTCAATTAATGATACTCTACATCAAATTTATATTTTTATGCATGTCTAGATATAACCCTATATGTATGATCCTTAAGATTCTACTTGTGGATATGTTTATGGTCATGTATCCAAACACAATCATTTAGGTGGCATGCAGTGAGTCCATAATCACATTATTGATAAATTTTGTTCTTGGAAAATTTATCATTTTCCATATATAATTTTAGTGCATTTAAATTTTTATTTTCTATGTTTTTTAGGCACCATAGTGTACTGAGGTTGTAAAAGATATCTTTGGTCTTTCACATGTTGATAGGAGACTTTATCCTTATAATGAGTCATGTATCACCCTTGGTTCTACATCTATATGATGAGGCACAATTTATTTAAAGCTAACGAGTGGTAAGAGATCTAGTTGTCGTGATATGGGTATTTGTAGGAATAATATATTTTATATTCCAATATGGCATATATTGTATGCTTATATGACACATTTTTATATGGATATTATGGTTTAGATTTATCCTAATATATCATATTTTTTATGTCATTATGACATAATTTGGATATACATACATATTTTCTGACATATATATGTGAATAACATGTTGTAATTATTCATGTATGCATATTTACTTCTTATATGTAATTTTTTTGTTAAATACATGTTATCCTTTTCAAAATTACTCCTAAATGAAGAAGTGTTCAAGCATAGTTGTGTCAATTAACATATTATTCAAATGTTTATCTTTCATAAAATTTATGTACTCATGTTTTAATGAATACAATGAAATTATTTTGTTGTGTAAATCTATGTTATGATCGTTGATCAATTTGATGGTTTCTTAGCACTCTCTTATATTCCATTAAAGAAATAAATAAATAAGTAAATTATATTAATGTCCACAAATATATGAAAGTAGGTCAATTGGTCTTAAGGAAAAAACCATTAGCAATATATATTTATAGGAAGAGAGAACCAAATAAATTAATTACAGATATATTTTACTTTTTTATATCATTGGAATAACTTTTAGTTATGCAATTTACTATTCATATAATAAATATATTGTCTACTAATACTATAAAGTTTAATAAATATAATACTCACCATGTCAACATATAACTTACAATTTTTTTCTCGATGGCTCATGCGTTGGCTCCTGTGGTGTCTCCCACGTGAGCACGAATTCAAAATTCCAAGCCGAAGGTAGGGGATCCTGCATCAGGTGCCTATGGGGGTTTAGCATCTCCCCATCCTCCTTACTCTACCAGTGTTCTTTAGGGGGTGGCTGGTGTGACTCCCACTATGGGAGGGGCTTCCTCTGCCTGTGGGGGTAGGGTTCTAGTCGCTCCTCACGTGATTTCTTTAGTGGCTGGGGCTTCTCTTCCCTCTGCCTCATGTCTGGCTTTTGGATCTCCTGCTCCTGGTTCAGGTATTAGTTCTAGGGGAAGGACTTTTGCCAATGTGGCTACATTTGAAATAGGATTACATGACGCTCTTCCTCATGCCCTCATGTTTCCCTTGTAAGTGCTTTAAAGCCTATTAGGGTAACTCTAGATCCTGAATCAGTTGAAGATATCTTCCATACGGTAGAAGAATTTTCCTCTCTTGCTGTTATTTTTCACTTTCATGGCTTTTGGCCCTGTCTTGCATATCTACATGGTTGGATCTGCAAGAACTAGATGCCACTCACTGAAGATAATGTCCATATCTTCCCGTGTGCTAAAGGTTTTTTTATAGTAAAGTTCTAAAGCTTCAATGACAGGAAGATTATTTTGTGTCAAAATAATTTTTCTTGGCAGGGTAGATATCCACTTATGGCCAAACCATGGCATAAGGATTTTGATCGTCTCTCCAAAGCCTTTAATAAGTTCCCTATCTGGGTTCGGCTCCCTAATCTTCCAATACATCTTTGGCATGATTCAATTTTTGAAACTATTGGAAATGCTATTGGGGATTTCTTATATGTGGATGCAGACACTTTAGATATTTACCACTTGACCTGTGCATGCTTTCTAGTGGACTTGGATGTTTCTAAGGGCCTCCCTGAGGTGATCTATTTGGATTCCCTGAGGGGTACATGGACACAAATGTTAGATTTTAAGGGTATCCCTTTTCATTGCAGGAAGTGCCACCAGATGGGTCATATTGCTGCTCGTTGTGCTATTGGGAAATCCAAATCTAGGTGACCACCTTCTTGGTAGTCTAAGGCCTCCTCTAAGCATTACATGGTTAAACAACCCTTGGAAGATCTAGCTAATTTTGGGACTGAGGATAGTGTACACTTCGAGCCGGTGGTTGTGGAGGATTCTATGGGGAAACATTCATTTGAAGCTCCTGCAGAGGCTATGGTTTGTGATCTTTTTGAGCCAGTGGTTGAGGTGGTTGTGGTCTCTTCCCCTGTTTTGAAGGATCCTCTTAAGAGCCAGACATCATCTGATTCTCATAGGGAGTTTGTTGTAGCATCTGTGTCCCCTGGGTTCCATGGTTCTATGTCTTCTAAAGCATGGGTTGCTAAGGCAGAAAAGCTAGAGGATGGATGGACAACAGTTAAAAGGAAGAAGTCTAAGGATTTGGTTCCACCTTTAGATAAGAACCTTCAATCGGTTGGTAAACTGGTTGCTTCACTGGTTTGCTGATTACTGGTCTGGGAGGTTTTTATAGGTTGCTAATCTAGTCTATTAACTTTCTAGATTCTAGTGTTGTGATGGTTGTTTTATCTGGTCATATCTGTTGGTAGCAGGTCCTTGCAAAACTTGGTTTAGTTGTTTTACTGGTTTCAAGTTCTTCTAAAACCTGGCTGTGCTTTATGGTTTATCTTTCTTTTTGATGTAAAGGGTTTCAGGGCCCCTTCAAAACCTACTTTTACCTTAATCTAAAACATATAACCTACAAATGAAGATTAATAATTCACCTGAGGTGCAAGAGAGATCACCTTGTACCTTATGATAACAAATATTAAAAAAATTCATTCTTATGTATTAACCCTAAAAAATATTGGTGGAATTCAACAAAGATCAAACCTTGATAGACATATTTAACAAGAAGGCATATCAACTCACAACATAAGATTAAATTCATCAAAATTATAAAGATCTTGTGTCTTCATAACAAGTGCATATAAATATTACAATTTTTATTATAATAACCTTCAGTAATAAATAATAAAAAAGCATCATATTCCTTTTTTGAGAGATCTATCTCAAAAATATCAATTAACAACATATATAACCATATATATCTAACTCTCAAATATAAAAGTCTCCCTCTACTAGGGGGAGAATAAAAGGTATATGTTAGGTTTATATAAATATATATCCACTTCCCTTGCATTATATCATGGCTATAGTTGGATACCTTCTACAAGATTATAAAAGATTTCCTTTCTATAATAATGTACACCTTAAAAAGGATATCTCCTAAAATTGATTATATATTATGAATGTCTACTTTCCAATCTTCCATGGAGATACTCTTTGCCACTAACTTGGTCATGATTCAACATGAATGATCTTGTCACAAGTAAAAGCTAAATTGTTTCAAATTCATGTGTAGTCAAAAAATATATGACATTGTTAAATATTTTTTAAAAATTATCCCATCACTCAAATGTTATGACTATATTCATCTTCATTTCTGAAGCATTCTCGATGAAATATCGAAGGATACTCAATTCCTTTAGATTATATTCATATTTATTGGAAATGTGAAATAAATAAATCAATACAAATAACAATGATGGGAAAATAAAAACCTAAGAGTATGTGCTAATGAATACTAGAGAAAAATCTCATTAAATGTATCTATATGTATTTGAAGTGGAGGAATCATATCTTATGACTCACTCTATCTATTCATATCTTTTGATTCATTATCTTTACCTCTCTAAGATAAATTTAAGTTTTTGTTAGCATATCTTCCTACATTTTTAAATCTCTCCCATACCAACTTGTTTCTTTCTTTAACTAAGTTAGGTGCCCATTTAAGGATAGCCATGAGGGGCAGAGGCATACCGTCAATGCCTAGATTTACATGGGTGATTATTTTGAGCACCCCATAGATGATTATGTGCCATGTAAGATGAGGGAGATACAATGACACATTTTAAATCACAATCATATGTCTCTTAACAAACCAAAAGCTAGGTAGTGGGTAGAGTATATTTTGATTCATTAACCTAATCAATGAATAGTATATGTATATGGGTTTGTATGGGTGTATAAATTCTATAATAGCCTCCATACACTCTCCATAAAGCCTAGGGTTAAGTTTTTTAGGTGTTCAAATGAATCTCTAAAGAGAATTGAGTGTGTATTTTAGGAGAGTCATAAGGGGTAGAGACTAGTTTTCAACTCTTGCAATTACATGGGCAAGTCCTATAATTACCCCATTGATAATTCCATGACAATTAGGATGAGTTAAACATAATGGTACATTTTATCTCATCTATAAATGTATTTTAAAGGACTAAAAGTTGGTTAATGGGTGGCATATATTTTGACTTGCTCAAACAATTGATAAAACATCTACATTAATGCATTCATATGGACATATAATTATTAGAATGGCCTATTTCTACCATCCATCAGGATCCTAAATTGAAATTTTTTGACAACTAAACAAATCCCTAAATAAAATATTATAATCCCTAAGTTTATAAACAAAGTGGAATTAATGGCATGTATTTACAGATAACTATGATGGGTAGAGATAAATTATCAGCTCCTACATTTTTTCATGGGAGAGTCCTATAATCACCCTTTAAATCATTAATTCTTTCTCATGATGAGAGAGACGTAGTGGCCCATTTTTATCTCATAGACAAATATATCTTAAGGTACAAAACATTGGTTAGTGGGTGGCATATATTTTGACTCACTAGCCCAATTGATAAACTGTCTATGTGGATGTATCTATATGGGAATACAAATGCTATAATTATCCTTGTCTAATCTCCATCAAGCCTCAAGTTTGAAATTTAGAGGCAACCTAATTCATCCATTAAGATAATTTTCTCTTCCTTGAGTGTAAAAATAGAGTGAAATTTAGGTGCACATTACAAGGGTATCATGAGGGGAAGAGAAAAAAATCAACTCCTAAAGTTTTATGTGTGAGTCATGTGATCAATCATAGAGTATTACATGCCAATGTATTTTATCTTTTAGACAAATGTATCTTAAGGTACCAAAAGTTGGTTAGTGGGTAGTGAATATCTTGACTTGATAGCCCAATTGATGAACTGCCTATTTGAATAAATATGGTAAGACATAAAAATGTTGGAATAACCTACATCCACTCTTTGCCGATCCTGAGGATTGAAATTTATAGATGAATGGATGAATTAATGAAGAGAAAGTTCTCATCCCTAACTATATAAATGGACTAAACTTATGACATAAATTGTAAGATAGTATTGAGGAATAGAGGTAAATTTCTATCTATGAAAAATTACATTATTCAATCCTATGAGCACCATTGTAGTATTATCTCCCACTTAATATGAGAGAGACATGGTGACACATTTTATCTTATAGCCAAATGTTTCTTAAGAGACCAAAATTTGGTCAGTGGGTGTCATATATTTTGAATCAATAGTATAATTGATAAACCATTTACATAAATGCATTTAGATGGGTATATAAACACTGCATGGCCCCTACCTACTCTTTGTTATGTCCCAGGGTTAAATGTTATAGGGGGATGGATGAATCCCTAAAAAGAATCTTCTCATCCTTGAGTGTATAAATTAAGCAAACTTAAGACACACTTTTTAAGATAACTATGAGGGATAAATATAAACCATTAGATCCTATTATTTCATTAGAATGTCCTCTAATCACCCATATATGCTTTTTTTCCACTTAGGACAAGGGAGACATATTTATGATTTTTTGTCATAGCCTAATGTCTCTTAAAGAACCAAAATTTGGTCAGTGAGTAGGGCATATTTTGAATCTATAGCCTAATCAAAAAAATATTTATGCATATGTGTTAGGATGGCCATATAAAATATAGAATTGCCTTATTACACTCTATATAGGTCATTGATGTTGATATTTTTAGGTGACTAGATGAATCCTTAAAAATAATCTTCTCATCCTTGAGTGTATAATTGGAGTGAACTTTTAGTTCATGTTATAAGATAACCATAAAGAGTAGAGATGAATTGCCAAATCCTATAGTTTCATGGTATATTCTTCTAATTACCCCAGTTAGGATTCTCTCCCACTTAGTATAAGAGAAACATGATGGTTAATTTTATCTCACATCTAGATGTCTCTTAAGAGACCAAAATTTGGTCAATGGGAGGTGTATCTTTTGACTCACTAGCCAAATAGATGAACCATATATATATATATATATTATATAATGGTACCATTTTATCTATGTTAGGTTTTAGGTTTGAGAGTTTCACGCAGTTGAATGCATGATTGAAGAGAATCTTAGCATACCTGAGTATATAAATGGAGAAACTTCAAGTAAACATTACATGATAACTATGAGGAGTGGAGATGAACCATCATATCCTAGAGTTTTATGAGTGATTCATATAATCCCATAGACAATTATATCCCACTCAGGATGATAAAGACATGATATCACATTTGATCTCATAGCCAAATCTCTTTTAAGGGACTAAAAGTTAGTTTATGGGAAGCATATATTTTGACTCGCTATCCCAATAGATGAACCTTATTCATACACAAATATAAATTGGAATATAAATTATGTAATGTCTAACATATTTTATCTGTTTGCCCTTGTGTTTTAGAGTTTTGGTAGATCGAATGCATCTATGAAGAGAATCTTCTCATCTATGAGTGTAGAAATAGAGTGAGATTTGGATGAGAGTTTCAAAATAATCATGAGGGGTAGAGACAAATTATCATCTCATAAAGTTTCATGAGAAAGTTCTTTTATCACCCCTATAGTATTATATCCCACTTTTAATGAGATAGGCATAACACTACATTTTATCTTGTAGCCACATCTCTCTTAAGGGACTCAAAATTGGTCAGTGGGAGGCATATATTTTGAATCCCTAACCCAATAAATGAACTATATTCATGGACACATATGAATGGCTGTATAAAATATATAATGGGCCTCATTTTTTTATTAGTCTCTAGGTTCAAGAGTTGTAGGTGGTCTGATGCATCCCTAAAGAGAATTTTCTCATCCCTAAGTGTAGAAACAGAGCAAACTTCTGGTGAGCATTATAAGAGATTAGTGAGGGTTAGAGATGAGATGTCAACTACTATATTTCCACACGTGACTCATATAATCACTTATTATAATATATCTTCCACTTGGGATAAGAGAGACACAAGATTCCATTTTCTCTCATAGCTAAATCTCTTTTAATAGACCAAAATGAGGGTAATAAGAGGCATATTTTTTGGCTCGCTAGCCCAATAGATGAACCATATTCATGGAAAAATATAGATGAGAATATAAAAATTGGAATTCCATCCATCCACTCTTCATCAGTCCTTTAATTTGATATTTTTAGGTTTCCAGACATATCCTTAAAAAATATCTCATTCTTGAGTATACAACTGGAGTGAACCTATAATGAGAATTATAGGATAACTATGAGGGGTATAAATTAACCATTAGATCTTAAATTTACACACAAGATTCTTATAAGACCCACATATGATTATATCTTACTTGGGATGAGAGATGCATGGAAGTGCATGTTTTCTCATAGTTAATTCTGATTGAAAGGGACCAAAATTTAGTTAGCAGGAGGTGTGTCTTTTGACACACTATCCCAATTGATGAATCATATGTATAGACACATCTGAATGGGAATATAAATGATGAAATTTTTCCCATTAACTCTATATCAAGCCCAAGTTCAAGATTTACAAGTGGATGAATACATCCCTAAAGATATTATTCTCATCCATGAGTGTAGAAATGGAGATAATTTTTGGTGAGTGTTTCAAGGGAACCGTAATGGTTAGAGATGAATTATTAGCTCCTATAACATGGGTAAGTCTTATTATAACCCATAGGAGAATTACCCCCTACTCATGATGAGAGAGACATGGAATTATCTTTACTTTCACATTAAATTCTCTTTTAAGGGACCAAAATTTGGTCAGTGGGAGGTGTATACTTTGACTCACTCTATTAATGAATGAGCCATGTTTACATACATGTTCAAATGGATAGATATGAACTATCATTTCCTATAATTGTATGGTCAATTCCTATGAGCTACTAAAGAGGATTTAATTCCACTCAGAATGAGGAAAAAATATCTACTCAACATGTATCTCTTTTAAGGATTCTATTTGTTTAAAGAAGATAATATTATCTACTCATGAAACCAATCATGTGAAGGTGGAATATCATCTGGTACCACTAAACTACATTGAATTTGTTAGTAAATTTTTTAAAAACAAATAAACACATAATCAAAAAATAATTCAAATACACTAAATCAAATAAGTTAATTTTAGTAATTTTAAATAGTGAACACATTGAATAATAACCTTACCAATTAAATCTAAGTACCTTTAGGATTGTATCTAAATTTAAGTGTTTAAATAATCACTTCATGCTCAAATTCATGAACTTTACATAAATATTTGTAGAGAGGCTTTACATGAAATTTGATCATTTGAAAATTTATAGTGATAAATAAATTTGAATAATGAAACACTACCCTATGTGTTCCAAAGCCCTCAAATAAACATTAGTTTTTTTTAATGAAATTATCTATGAAGCCATGTTCTTGTAACCATCACAAATCTAATGGGATAAACTAGGACTTATCCATAAGTGATAGTTGTGGTTATATTTTTTTACCTCTACACAATGAGATAAGTAGTAGTCTATTATTTCATCATTTTCCTTAGGTTAAATTACTAAAAAAACTTTCCTTGAGTTTAAATTATAATCAATTTTTAGGGAAATGCAATAAAAAATTAAGATAGCACTAGTAATTAATGCTAAATTTTAAAATAAATATATTATACCTAGTTACACAAGATTTGAGATGTGGTAAAATTTAGTCGATGATGCCATTTCATAATCACCTAGTTGTTGGAATGAATCACTTGTCTTCATAAGTGCTAGGGGTATACAATACCATTCGTTAACCCATTATTTTGAATCACACTGATTCAAATTAAATTCCATGCAACTATGACATAAGCATGCCATATCCATACCATAAATAGTCCATTAACTAAAATTTTATCTTTGAATGGAGTGTAAAATACTAAATCTATGTATTGTACTAAAATATTTATAAATTGCCTTATCTTTGATCCATTATCCAAAATAATATTCACACATGAGAATATTTATCTTATCTATGAGAAATATTTTAATTACGTGAAGTCAAAATACTTGTATCATCGATCAAATTAACACCATACTTGTGTTTTCACAACTCTTTTTACACATGAACTTGCACCATCATGTTCCCCTTTGTAATTTCCAACCTCAAAGAAACTCCAAATATGTTGAACATAATTCTTCTTATGTATTTTAATTAATCAATGATGTAGGAGCTTCAGGAGAACAATAATTTAAACATGTCAATAATTGTCAAATTGAAATGTATTAAATTTTGTGAGGTCCTAATGATGTCTTAGGAGGTTTTGTAAGGTTAAATAAGAAGCTTTAAATGCTTCACTTGTGGTAAAATAGGGTCAACTAGTATAACTGAAGTATTTCTCATCAAAAGAGAAATTAGATTATTAGAGTTATAAGGTAGTATCCTTTTGGAACTATGTAATTCTACCTAAAGACTTACTTGGAAGATATATAACTATGTTAGAGAATGGATAAAGGATGGTAGAGAGAATCTTGGGCTTGATTTAGACCAAACAAAACTTGTAATGATGATAAGCCTTATGCATGAGGATAGGAGACAAATAAAGTAAAAGAGTAAGCATAAAGATTGAATTCACATAGTTTGGGAAGGATATTGTAGAAGTAGAGGAGAAATAGTAGAAAAAAGTTAATAGACCAAAGGAGTGATAGAAGATAAAATATCTACTTGAAAATGATAGAATACTTGTATTTTTTTTAATTAATAAAGAAGGATGATTTTTATGTTGACAAAATACCATTTTCAAATTGATTTCAATTTTTGATTGAATATTTGATTGACCATGTGAAATATTTATATAATACTAAGATTATAATTGTATGCTATAATTATAGCTTGATTATTGCAAGAGAAAGAGATTGTGGTGAGATGATTTTAGGTTTTTGATGTGGTAAGAAGATCATATCATATCTAATTTTATAGTACATAATTTGGTTAGAAAGACATGAAGTCTAAAAAAATGGTTGATAAAGATTCATTCATAAAGGTCTATAATCTTATGTCTTGATGGTTCAATTAGACAATAAGGCAATAATGCTATATACTTCTATATGCTAGATCAAGGTAGAATTTGCACATATGAGAGACTATATAAAAGTTAGCAAGAATATTTATTTAATGAATAAACGTTCATTGTGAGTTATTTTTGATATGAGAAAGCTACAGGAAATGGTAATGAATGTTTGCCAATTTAATAAACTACATCAGATAAATTATTAAAGGCATCATTCTACTATAATGTGTTTGAATTCTATGGATAAAGGATAGAATGTAATTTATTAGTGAAATGGATGGATTGTAATTGAATAGGATCTTGCATATAACTAATAATGAATGACCATTTCAAATTTATTATTCTAGAAGAGAAAAAATATTTGTTACTCATAGTAAGTTGGGCATAAATTATGAATGCGTGAAATAGAAAGGAAGGTAATTAAATCACATATTATTTGTGTGATATTTTCTTTCAATTATGAATTCAATTTCATTTTCTTAAGATTGAAAATTGTCATAGTTTGAACTCTATGTAAACTATGTGGTCATACATAGTCATGGGGACAACAAATGTTTCAAACTAAAGAGGGCTCTACATGGTAATTATCTTGTGATTTATAAAATTGGGTCATGCATCAGTTTGAAGTAAGTGTTTATTATCCAATCAATTGGTTATTGTATTAAAAGAAGTGCCTTGTTAAATTCAAGAACATTTTTTTGTGTGATTGAATCCAATGCATTAAATCTAGAATTTGTCATTATAGTTACATGCAAAAGGATTTATGAGGGAAAGGTAAGAAGTTAAAGTTTTCTTTTAAAACTTTGTGGCTCTGAATGTATTTTGAACTATAGTTATCAAAGTAAATTCACATCGTATAGGCTACACCATTCATTAATACGTCAATTCTTTGGTGGATTTGTATGAAATAGACTAAGGTAGAATTAGACTTAAGGTGAGGTTAGTATATGTTCAAAAAAATTTGATAGATGCACTTAAAAATGTGATAGTGTGAATTCTTAATTGCACAAAGACAAAATTGTGAAATTTAGTAATCCAATTATATCTTGAGATATGTCCAAAAAAATTGGCTGAAATTTTGATAGTTGGTATGCCTCTAAATCATAAATCCAATGAATCCAATTTGAGGTAGGTTAGATGAGTATACAAAAAGATATTGCCAAAATTTTGACTATGTATTTAGTGTGTGAAAAATTTATGCTTCTATTATAGTGAATAGAGGTTCATACAATTAGTGCTATGGTAACCTGATTTAGATAAGGACTAAGGAAAGAAAAATAGTTATATATAGAAATATCATAAATTTTATATGTTCAAGATGTTTTGTTTTAAAGAAATATTGTGGAATTGAATTAATAGTGAGTAAGAAGGTGTTTGATTACTTGGTGAAAGTAATAAGTTAAGATCAAGCCATAGTTTATTAGTTGAATGATAAAGAGTGAAATGTATAAATCCCTTGAAGTCAATTATTTTTAAAAATATACAATGGGACTTACAAATTCATCTAAATTAGATTTCAATCAAATTTTTTAATTATTGTTATCAATTTTTGGTATTAGAGCATAAGCTCTTGGGTATTCATTTTTTAATATTAAAGGTTGTTGCTGACAAAATATTTATAAGAAATAGATAAAGAGAAAAGAGATGCAAAGAAGTTTGTGAAATCTAGAAGGTAAAAGTTAAGTGTCAAAGGGAACCCTATAGCCATTAAGGCTTAAGAGAGCTAGTATAATCTCAAGGAAAGCTCAAGAAAGAGTATATGAGAAGAAAATTCCAAGGGAGAGGACTAATTAAGTTACCAATAGACTAGGGTGAAAAAGACCTAGGTGAGGTAGTAGGGATAACAAGTAGTAGAAGCTTTCTAAGAGGAAAGGTCTAGTAATGCCTAAAAGGAGATGAGGAAAGAAAAGAATGAAGAGATGAAGGGTTCAGAGAAGGTAAATTACTATAGAGAAATGAATGATGTAGAGATATAGAAAGAGATTTTTGAGATGAAAGTGATATTGGTAATGATAGAATAATTTTTGGAAGAATCAAGGCAAATATTCTTGGTGAAAATTAGTAGGGTGATCAAGTGGCCTCTCAAAGAAATCTTAGATAAGAGAAAAAGGAAAAGACATATATTGCTAGAAAAACAATCTAAGGAGAAAGAGAAAGAGGTAAACAAGCCTCATGATTTTAACTTTGACATTTTATTGTCTTGTGTGAATATAGGTACATAAGTGAATTAAGGCAAAGCCCACTTTGAGGTCATTGAATTTTAGAATCATGAGAAACATGATTATGAATTGATTGAATAGATTGACTAGGTAGCAAAGTATGAGGATGCAGAGATTTGTTTTCCTAAAAAAGGAGAGATGTTGGATGGAGATGAAGAAGCATTTAAAGAGCCACAATTTCCTCAAAATTTTCCATATAATATTGTATTTGATAAATAAAATGTAACTTTTCAAGAAGATTCTTTGTATAAAAAGATAATTGAACTATTAAATAAATTCATGAATGATGGACATAAGGAAGAAGCACCCATTGAAGTGCTTGTGGAACCTAATATATAGTAGGAATAAATTTTTTGAGTAATGAAAGATGAAGATAAGTAAGATTTGAATGGAGATATGGTAGAGTTTAATTAAGAATCAGAAAATATTTGGCATCAAATCATGCAAGAGTCAGAAGACTTGACCCTCATATGAGGCGAGGAAGCCATAAAAAATTGCAATGGAGCTAATGAATCTATTAAATGGAGAAGACACTAGAGAAAGGGAAGTAGTGCCTCAAATTTTTAAATATAATTATGTTTTTAGTTTTACATGTGCAAGTTTTTAAGGAAAAAAAATGGATTTATATACACTAGACTTCATTGAAGAATTTGAAATGAATATTGAGCCACATGAACTCATACATTATGAAGAACTGAGGAAGAAGAAAATCCAAAATAACTAGAAAGATGAAAGAAGATAATAGCAAATCATTTGAGCATGAGTTCAAAAACATTCCCTCCTGGGAAGTTTGATGTAGGAGCATCAGGAGAAAAATATTTTAAACATGTCAATACTTGTCAAATTTAAATGTATTGAATTTTGTGAGATCCTAGGTGTTTATTAGGAGGTTTTTTAAGTTTAAATAAGAAGCTTTAAATGCTTTACTTATGCTAAAATAGAGTCAACTAGTACAATTAAAGTTTTTCTCATCTAAAGAGAAATTAGATTATTAGAATTATAAGGTAGGATCCTTTTGGAACTATGTAATTCTACCTAAAGACTTACCTTGAAGATATATACCTATGTTGGAGAATGAATAAAGGCTGGTAGAGAGAATCTTGGGCTTGATTTAGACCAAACTAAATGTGTAATGATGATAAACCTTATGCACAAAGATATGAGACAAATAAAGTAAAAGAGTAAGCATAAAGATTGAATTCACATAGTTTGGGAAGGATATATAGTAGAAAAAGGTCAATAGACTAGAGGAGTGATAGATGATAAAAGATCTGCTTGAAATTAATAGAAAAATTGTAAGTTTTTTTTAGGAATAGAGAAGGATGATTTGTATGTTGACTAAATACCAATTTCAAAATGATTTCAATTTACAATTGAATATTTAAGTAACCATGTGAAATATTTCTATAAAACTAAATTATAATTGTATGTCATCATTATAGCTTGATTGTTGCATGAGAAAGATATTGTGGTGAGATGTTTACAAGTTTTTAACATGGTAAGATCATATCATATCCAATTTTATAACATGAAATTTGGTTATAAAGACACAAATTCTAAAAAAAGGGTTGATGAAGATTCATTCATAGAGGTCTGTAATTCTCTGTCTCGATGGTTCAATTAGATGATAAGGAAATAATGCTCTATACTTTTGTATGCTAGAGCAAGGCATAATCAACACATATGGGAGACTATATAAGGTTAGTAAGAATATTTATTTAATGCACAAATTTTCATTATGAGTTATTTTTGATAAGATAAAGCTATAAGAAATGGTAATAATGTTTGCCAAATTAATAGACAACATTAATATTGATAAATGATTGAAGGCCTCATTTTACTATAATGTGTTTGAATTCTATGGATAAAATATAGAATGTAATTTATTAGTGGAATGGATGGATTGTAATTTAATACGAGCCTATATATAACCAATAATGAATGACCATTTTAAAGTTGTCATTATTCTAGAAGAGATAAAAAAATATTTGTTACTCGCAAGAAATTGGGCACAAATTTTGAATGCATGTAGTGAAAAGGAAGGTAACTAAATCATAAATTATTTGTGTCAAATTTTATTTCAATTGTGAATTCAATTTTATTAGTTTAATATTGAAAATTGTCACAATTTGAATTGTGTGGTCATACATAGTCATGGGCACAACAAACATTTAAAACTAAAGAGGGTTCTACATGGTAATTATCTTATGAGTTATAAAATTGGGTCATGAATCAGTTTTAAGTAAGTGTTTGAAAGCCAATCAATTGGTTATTGTATTAAAACAAGTGCCTTGTGAATTTCAATAATATTTTTTGAGTGATTGAATGACATCCATTAAAGTCAAAATTTGTCATTCTAGTTACATGCAAAAGGATTTATGAGAGAAAATTAAGAAGTTAAAGTTTTCTTTTAAAACTTTTTAGCTCTGCATGTATTCTGAACCATAGTTATCAAAGTAAATGCACATCATCTAGGCTACACCATTCATCAATGCTTCAATTATTTGGTGGATTTATATGAAATGGATTAAGGAAGAATTAGACTGGAGGTGAGGTTATTATATTCTCAAAAAAATTTGATAGATGCACTAAGAAATGTGATAGTGTGAATTATTAATTGAACAAAGATAGAATTGTGAAAGTCAGTAATGTAGTTATATCTTGAAATGTGTCTAACAAAAATGGCTAAAATTTTGATAGTTGGTGCACCTATAAATCATCAATCTAATGAATCTAATTTAAGGTAGATTAGATGAGTATATAAAAAGGTATTTCTAAAATTTTAACTTTGTATTCGATGTGCAAAAAAATCATGTTTCTAGCATAGTGAATAGAGGTTCATACAGTGTGTGTTATGGTAACATGATTTTGATAAGGATTAAGGAGAGTGGAATAGTTATATAGAGAGAGATTAGAAATTATTATATGTTTAATATGTTTTTATTTTAAAGAAAGATTGTGGAATTGAATTAATAGTGAATAAGAACGTGTTTGATTACTTGGTGAAAGCAATAAGTTAAGATCAAGGCATAGTTGATTAGTTGAATGATAAAGAGTGAAATGTATAAATTGCTTGAATTCAATTATTTTGAAAAACATACAATGGGACTTACAAATTGATCTAAATTAGATTTCAATCAATGTTTTTAATGACATTTATCAATTTTTAGTATCAAAGCATAAGCACTTGGGCATTCATTTTTGAATATTAAAAGTTGTTGCTGACAAAATATTTATACGAAATAGATAAAGAGAAAAGAGACGTAAAGAAGTTTGTGAAATATAGAAGGTAAAAGGTAAGTGGAAAAGGGAACCCTGTAGCCAATAAGGCTTAAGAGAGATATTATAAATTCAAGGTAATCTCAAGAAAGATATTAGGAGAAGAAAAGTCCAAGGGAGAGGACTGATTAAGTTACCGATAGACTAGGGTACAAAAGACCTAGGTGAGGTACTAGGGATAGCAAGTAGTAGAAGCTTGCTAAGAGGAAAGGTCTAGTGAAGTTTAAGAGAAGATGAGTAATGAAAAGAATAAAGAGATGAACGGTTAAAAGAAGTTAAATTGCCATAGAGAAATGAATGAAGTAGAGATATAGAAAGAGATTGCTAAGATGAAAGTGATCTTCGCAATGATAGAAGAATTTTTGGAGGAATCAAGGTAGATATTTATAGTGAAAATTAGTAGGGTGATCAATTGGCCTCTTAGAGAAATCCTATAGAAGAGAAAAATGAAAAGATAGAGATTGCTATAAAAACCATTTAAGGAGAAAGATAAAGAGGCAAGCAAGAATCATGATTTTAAATATGATATTTTCTTGTATTGTGTGAATATAGATATAAAAGTGAATGAAGGTAAAGCCCACATTTAGGGAAATGAATTTAAGAAGCATGAGTATCATGATTATGAGGATATTGAAGAGATTGATTGGGTATCAGAGTATGAGGATGCAAAGATTTGTTTTCCTAAAAAAGGAGAGATGTTGGATGGAGATAAAGAAACATTTGATGAGGCACAATGTATTCAAAAAATTTCATGTAATATTGTATTTGATAAAGAAATTCTAACTTTTCAAAAAGATGCTTTGTATAAAAATAGAATTGAACTATTAGATAAATTCATGAATGATGGATGTAAGGAAGAAGCACCCATTGAAGTTCTTGTGGAACCTCATATACAACAAGAAGAATTATTTCAAGTAATGTAAGATGAAGATAAGTCAGCTTTGAATGGAGATATGGCAGAGATTACTGAAGAGTAAGAAATGATTTCACATCAAATCATGTAAGAGTTAGAAGACTTGGCCCTCATAAAAGATGAGGAAGCCATAAAAAATTTTCAATAGAGCTAATGAATCTCTTAAATGGAGAAGATACTGGAGAAGGGGTGGTAGTGCCTCACATTTTTTAATCTAATTATGTTTTTATTTTTACATGTGTAGGTTTTGGAGAAATGATGGAGTTATATTTACTAGAATTCATTGAAGAATTTTCAATGAATATTGAGCCACATGAACTCATAAATTATGAAGAACTGAGGAAGAAGAAAATACAAGAGAACTATTAAAGATGAAAGAAGATAATAGCAACTCATTTGAGCAAGAGCTCAAAAAATTTCCCTCCTAAGGATTCTGATGTAGAAACATCATGAGAAAAATATTTTAAACATGTCAATAATTATCAAATTGAAATATATTGAATTTTGTGAGGTCCTAAGAGTGTCTTAGGAGGTTTTGTAAGGTTAAATAAGAAGATTTAAATGCTTCACTTATGTGAAAATAGAGTCAACTAGTATAATTGAAGTTTTTCTCATCAAAAGAGAAATTAGATTACTATAATTATAGGGTAGGATCATTTTGGAACTATGTAATTCTACCTAAAGACTTACATGGAAGATATCTACCTATATTGGAGATTGGATAAAGGTTGGTAGAGAGAATCTTTGGCTCTATTTAGACCAAACTCTTGTAATGATGATAAGCCTTATGTATGAGGATAAGAGATAAATAAAGTAAAAGAGTAAGCATATAGATTAAATTCACATAGTCTGGGAAGGATATGGTAGAAGTAAAGCAGAAATAGTATAAAAAGGTTAATATACCAGAGGAGTGATAGAAGATAAAAGATCTGCTTGAAAATGATAGAATAATTGTAAGTTTTTTTATGGATAGAGAAGGATGGTTTGTATGTTGAAAAAATACTAGTTTCAAAATGATTTAAATTTCCAATTAAAGATTTGAGTGACCATGTGAAATATTTCTATAATACTAAGATTAAAAAGGTATGTTATTGTTATAGCTTGATTATTGTATGAGAAAAATATTATGGTGATATGTTTTTAGGTTTTCAATGTGGTAATAATATCATATCATATCCAATTATATAACATGCAATTTGGTTAGAAAGACACAAAGTCTAAAAAAAGTGTTGATAAAGATTCATCCATAAAGGTCTGTAATCATGTGTCTTGATGGTTCAATTAGATGATAAGGCAATAATGTTATATACTTATGTATGCTAGAGCAAGGTAGAATCTGCACATATAAGAGACTATATAAAGGTTAGCAAGAATATTTATTTAATCCATAAAAGTTAATTTTGATTTATTTTTGATAACAAAAAGCTAAACGTAGTGGTAATAGATGTTTGCAAAATTAATAGACAACATAAACATTGATAAATGATTGAAGGCATCATTGTACTATAATGTGTTTGAATTCTATGGATAAAGGACATTATGTAATTTATTAGTGTAATGGATGGATTGTAACTAAATAGGAGCCTACATAAAATTAATAATGAATGACCATTTCAAAGTTGTCATTATTCTAGAAGAAATAAAAAAAAATTTGTTACTTTCAAGAAATTGGAAATAAATTTTTGAATGCATTTAGTGGAAAGGAAGGTAACTGAATCACATATTATTTGTGCAATATTTTATTTCAATTGTGAATTCAATTTCATTAGTTTAAGATTGAAAATTGTCACAGTTTGAACTTTGTGTAAACTGTGTGGTCATACATTGTCATGGGCACAATAGAAGTTTCAAACTAAAGAGGGTTTTACATGGTAATTATCTTGTGATTTATAAAATGGGGTCATGCATCAATTTGAAGTAAGTGTTTGAAATCCAGTCAATTGGTTATTGTATTAAAAAGAATGCCTTGTAAAATTGAAGAACATTTTTTGGGTGATCGAATGGCATGGATTAAACCCATAATTTGCCATTATAGCTACATGCAAAATGATTGATGAGGGAAACGTAAGAAGTTGAAGTTTTCTTTTAAAACTTTTTGGCTCTACATATATTTTAAACTATAATTATCAAATTAAATGCACATCCTATAGGCTACACCATTCATCAATTATTCAATTCTTTGGTGGATTTGTATGAAAAAGATTAATGTATAATTAGACTAGAGGTGAGGTTAGTATATGTTAAAAAAATTTGATAGATGCACTCATAACTGTGATAGTGTGAATTATTAATTGAACAATGACAAAATTGTGGAAGTTAGTAATTTAGTTATATCTTGAGATGTGTCTAACAAAAATGGCTGAAATTTTGATAGTTGGTGTGCTTCTAAATCATGAATCCAACAAATCTAATTTGAGGTAGATTATGCGATTATAGAAAAATATATTTCCAAAATTTTGACTATGTATTCAATGTGTTAAAAATTCATGTTTCTATCATAGTGAATAGAGGTTCATATAGTGTGTGCTATGGTAACCTAATTTTTATAAGGATTAAGGAGACTAGAATAGTTATATATAGAGAGATTATAAATTATTATATGTTCAAGATGTTTTTTTTAAAGAAAGATTGTGTAATTGAATTAATAGTGAATAAGAAGGTGTTTAATTACTTGGTGAAAATAATAGGTTAAGATTAAGACATATTTGATTATTTGAATGATAAAGAGTGAAATGTATAAATCCCTTGAAGTCAATTATTTTGAAAAACATACAATGGGACTTACAAATTGATCTAAATTAGGTTTCAATCAAAGTTGTTAATGAATTTTATCAATCAATAAAACATTTGAGAATCCATAAAATATCTCACACAATTTTCTAACCATATATAGTGTGTATTGAACATGATTTATCTTGAATTCATATTTATATAAAATATCTAGATAAAACCTTGCACAAACTCTAGAGTATGTGATCTATCATCAATCATATAAAAGTGGTACTCCCTCAAAATCTTTCTATTGTCATTTGTTATAACAAATGCATGTATGAATATAATATACATTAAAATTCTTACATAAATTGAATTGTAATACTATGATTGAACCTCATTATGTGGTTGTAGTGTGTATTTTTTAGCAAATTCTACAACTAAAAAAATGGCTCTAACTAGGAAGTTGTCATTATATAAATTAAATTTATTATCTAACCATTTTGCCTTATGTGTGTGTCTTGCATATTGGTAGATAATATTATATTCTTGAATTCAATCATGAAATTATATATAGATACCTTTTTCATATATAACTCACATATTGATACATTTTTCCATCTTTTAATACATACTTTATATATTTGTAGTTCTTAAAATCAACTAGTTGCTTTCCAAATTTATGTGAATTTTTTTCATGTATAAAGATGTCAAATGTGGAAAAACACCAAAAGTATTACATATACCATCTAAACATTCTTTGGTAAAAAAATTCCATTGGGTCTTTGATAGAAAAGATGTGGGATTAACTCTCTTGACATTTTAGGTGGGGTATCCACCATACATTCTTGCATAATCTCATTAGTATGTAAAGTACAACGTACATGATAAAAAAATAAAAATGCATAGTAAATTAAACATGGACCCTATAAGAAAATATGGTTAATGTATGGTTGATTTAAATGTATAAAGGCTTGCACATCTCAAATGAGATTTATTGAATTATACATTTCCCATTTATTTTTTTAATAAACTTTAAAAAATAATTGTGTCATGTCAAATAATTTTTTTGCATGTGTATCATGATTTTTTGAACCTTTTATTAATTTTAAAACATATTTTACATTAGATGAAACCCATTTGTTTTCATGCCAAACATTTTCAATCAAATGTTTTGTTCCTTCAACTAATACCTTATATTTTCATGGGAGTATACCACTAAATGCCTAAAATTTTGAGTAAAATGTCATCAAGCCTTGTTCTTATTTTGATGGCATTTATTAGAATTATCATATTCAAGTTTAGAGGTATACATATTTGACTAATAAATCAAGATTTAGATATTTAATTATTCAATATTTAATGTGTTATCACTCATCTTGCCACATTACTATATTTTTTTGAGCTCTATTACCTATTTATTAAATGCATTAAATAGAATATTTACTATTGAATTATTTCTTCCCTATGTATTTATTTTTCTTAACCCTAAATTATTCATCATAGAGTGTATTTTTAGTAAGTGAACAAAAAGTTGACATTGTTTTGTATGGATTTTCTTCTTAAATGCATAGTTCCATACACATTGACTATGACTTGAGTTGATCTTATTGACATTTTACCATCAATAGATTCTATTATTTTTCATTTATTTCAATAAAATACCTTTATGTTCATAATTTTATCCTTGGAGTTATGGGTGTAATAACTTTATTTTTTATTAAATTGGATGGTGTTATCACTTCAAGCATAGAATGGATATTAGAATGTTAGTTATCTAAATTATACCCTACATGTGAAGTGAATTTCTCTTCATTAGGAGGGTAATTAATTAGGTTCATTAAATTATTTTTATTACCATCATGCTCAAAAAAATAATTATGGATGGATTTTTCATTATATTTTGTTTCTCCATGTATTTCATCACTCAATGCAAATTCATTAGTTACATGTTCTATATTTTAATTTTAATCATTCATCAATGATTGATTAAGTCCTCATATCTCATTTGAATAAATATCTAAATTAAATTCCATGGAATTGGGAATGTTATTTTCTTTTGAAATATTACCTAGTGTGGAGGAAGTATATTTACCTTGTCCAAAAGTTTATATGGATACTCTCCTATCTACTTGTATTTTTATTTATTCTTCTCTCTTGAGTTCAATTTCATAATTTTTAAGCTCCTTAATTTGTCTTTTGTGGTAACTACCCAACCCCATTATTTATATTTATGAAAATAAGTCCAACCCTAGAATAAAAATTAAATAATTTATAGTAATTGAGATAGATTAAATGGAGAATTCTCAAAGTGTCAAAAGTAGAAACAAACTCCAAGTTTGTAACATGAAAAATTAATTAGAAATTTTTTTAGGTAAATAATTAAAATTTGTGAACTAAAAAGTGTGCACACCATTTTAAAAAGCACACACACCATATATGGAAGTAGTTTCAAATGTGTATTTATATCAAATGAGATTTTTTGTCTCCCAAACTGCATACACCTTTTCAAAATGGCATAAATTATTTGTAAAGGGTGTATACACTTTAAAAATGGAGTTCACTCTTATATAGACACACACACACACACACACACACACACACACACACACACACACACACACACACACACACATTATTAATAATATTAAATTATTATTTTAATTATTACTTAATTTGTACACAACATACCTCATTATGGACTATATACATATCCTTACAAATATTGTTATAAAATTTTGACCATTAAATAAAAGTTTATACAATTTATATCTCAACAATCTACACATCACTCGCTATGCTTTAAAAAAATGCTTTTCATGAAGTTAAGGTCAAAAAGTTATCTCCATACATTTGCAATTTTATTTTATTAGCTGTGTCCACTTATATATATATATATATATATATATATATATATATATATATATATATATATATATTCAGTAATTCCTATATCCATTTATGAAAGTTCATACAAAAATCATTTGTTTACTCAAAAAAATGGTGTTTGTACACATGTAGTCTCCTTATAGTTTCAAAAAAAGGTACCAAGACATTGTCATAAATACATCAATTTTGCATACTTTTTTCATCTCTCTGTGTCTGTGTCTGTATATGTGTGTGTGTGTGTGTGTGTGTGTGTGTGTGTGTGTGTGTGTGTGTGTGTGTGTGTGTGTGTGTGTGTGTGTGTGTGTGTGTGTGTGTGTGTGTGTGTGAACTAAATTTATAATGTCACAATTCATATTCTTACATTATTTTCAAATTATTTTTTCAAGTGTCTCTAAAATTATCTCTAAGTTCAACTATTGTTATTTTTAGAAGAAAACTAAATGTCACATTAAACCCACCATTTTGTCTCCCATTATCCTACATCTACCTTGTTGGGATTGTATTGGTCATTATCTCTAAAAAATTCAACATGTTTATTTTATGTAATTATCAATATTTTTATTTCATGTTTATCAAGAAATAACTTCTAAAAACCCTACTATAATAACAATGTTCTCAACATAACAGTTGTTAGCATATACCTATTTAAAATTTTATTCCATATTTATCAAAGCATTGCATCCAACTATGAATAATTCCATAAAAATATTGGTATCCTAACAAATAATTACTCTCTATGAGTTGATATTTTCTAGGAAAAAAATTGCACCTATGAAAAATTATTAAATCAAAACATTAGTTTTTTAGGAACTTAGGGGCTACTAGCTTATAACGAATTTAATAATTATTTTATGGGGAACTTATTTTTTTCTTCATTTCAATGAATTTATTTTTTAAGAAATTTTTTTTTATCTTAAAGTGAATTTGAAATTAGTGAGATTTTATTTTCTATCTAAATTTATCAAGTACTAATTTTGATGTAGTTGATGAATTATACCCAACTAACTCATTCATAGTTAAAGCTTCAATATTTGATATTAACAACATGTCATTAGCATCATTAGTAATAAGTCACATTTCAAACATGCCAATAATTATCATCTCCATATGATTAAGAAAGTTAATATCTTTATAAACATTGAATAATATTTAAATGGCATAAAAATAGCTTTTACTAGAATTGGATTATCACCCATTAAAAGTAAACATTTTAAATGTATTACATATCTAAAAAATATAAAAAAATGTAATACTAAGTGGAGGACTATGTAAATACAAAATAGATAATAAATATCTTTTAGATAGATGACAGCTTTTATCCAAAGCTAAAACCAATTCTAGAACACAATAGGAGGTTTAGTCTCCTTAAAAGAAATGTTGAAATTAATCCAAGATTTTGAAACTTGAAAACTCCTACAAATTTGGGAATAAACAAATTAAAATTATATAGCAAATATTAGATTCTAAGCCTACTACATAACCAAGAACAAACTTTCAACAAAAAAACCTTTTCAAACTCAACCTTTGATTCAACATTTTGCTACCAACATTTAACTACTCCTATTAGAAAGTAGTGATTCCATTATCCATTGGGTTTTACCAAAGATGGAATTTTGAGCATCAAGTTTTAGTCTTTCACTTCCATTTTCCTACCTATTTTCCCTTTTTTCCATAGGTTAGAGTCTAGATAGTGCTGGAGGATTTCACTATAGTCAAAACTACCCTACTTACAAACTCTTCTTCTTCCTCCCAATTCACCTCTTCTTCTTCTAAATATTCTTTCTATTGGGAATTTTTCAATATTGGAGAAGAGTTTTCTAATCTTCTAACCCAATATTCTATGCTTCTTTCCCTTATCTAGTTGAGGAGAGAATTATTTCCCTGGCTTCAAATGGATCATAACTTATTCTAACACCTGAACCTCATCATTTTGAGGACTTACCTATATTTCTTGGAATCTTTCCAAAGATGGAGTTTTAACTAAGAAATTTCTAGCTGGGATTTGAAACCTTTGAACCAAATTATTATTTGGATAGCCCACCGTCTTTACTCATTTCTACAAATTTGTAACCTAGGATCCTTTAAAACCATTCAGATGACAAGAAGCTATATTATGATTAATTTGATTACATTTAAATCATATAAATGGTAGACCTTCAAAATTGATGTATTGAGTCCACAATCCATGGGATGAATATATCTAAATGGAGTAATGGAAAGGTTTAGATATATTTATCAAAACACACACCTTGATAAAACTCTGATAAGCCTCCAAAGAATCATCAATTTTCACAAAAACTCCTAGATTACTCACCAGCTACTTGAGAAGACTATGATCTCTCATGATTAAGAGTAGATTATAAAATCTAATCCAAACTAGACCTTGTAATATAACTGAGGTAGCAATATCAAAAAAAGGATCCTAAGGGAATAGAAGTACCCTTAATTGCCTAAAAAATAAGGACCATTTGAGCACACAAAATCCCTATCATCCATAGATAAAAATTGAAGCATACAAAACTCATTAGATAGCAAAATTAGAGAAGGATCTTATAAATATGGCTAGGTTCCAATTGACCAATGTAACATGTCCCAAGAGGGTCGTTTCCCTACACATCAGCCAATTAGAGATCTACTTCTTTCTAATCTAATTCCTGAAATATTTTCATCTAAAATTTCCATAATTGGAGAAGAATCAAAGAAAAGCATGGGGACATCACCTAAAAAGTTAGTTTCTATATATTTTTTGAGTAGAATCTCCTACTAGATTACCCTTTGAATCTTTCATCGACTCTAAAACCTTCACAGAAAGCTTTTCAAGCTAAATCTAACTTCTAGGAATCAGCATAGGTTCAAAATTAGGGTTATCTTTAAGAAGCATCTCTTTATAAAAAGATCCATAGGTATGATAGGGGTTCAAAACATCAATATATGAGGAAAAAAACCACGACATTGGAATCCCTAGCCACCTTATTTGATTCCTCAAAAACCTAATTTTTTGGAGAGGAAATATCAAAAGAATAGCTTCTATCTTTAACCTATTGATCCAAAACTAACCCATCTTCCTAAAGATTAGACTCTAGGGCAAGCTTCTTAGAATGTTTAAAACCCTGATCATAGTTTAAGACATTATTTTTCAACCTACCCCTCTTAATTATATGACTATAAAAAGACCCACTCTCCTCCCTTCCTACCTTAAAATCTAAACTACCATCCTTCTCTACATCCCCTAGAACACTCCATCCACTCCATCCCACTTTCCCTACTTTCTTGAGCCCAAGTGAACTAGCTGCTACCATCGACATAGCTCCATTTGACCACTTCCCTTTAGTTTTTGTCTCACTATAACTCTAAACCTTTTGCTTCATTTCTCCCAATCCATTCACCAATTCCCTACTATCATTCACCACCATTGTCAAATCCATTTCATAGCATTAAATAGATAATTATTATAATTTAATTATAACTTACATTGATTTGAAGTGAAATACTTATAATAAGGATTCAAAAACACATCATGTTCATAGATTTACAAAATTTAAATAAGATAAATTGGTTTATAGTTGATGGTTGAGCATATCTCAAAGCTCCCTCCATAAATATTTATTATAGGTGATTATCCCATAGATAATTTAAAAAATGTGTCCTAAATTATTTTGACCATTTCGATTTAAAAGAATGCTACTTTTTTAAAAGTTTCATATCATGTTATTGTATAAAATCTAAAATTATTACATGCATCCAGTCATATATAACCAACTCTCTTCTATGATCCATGATTTTGTCATTGTGAACATTATATATTTTGTACATTATTGACTCAAAAATGAGTTAACATGGGCATTATACAATCTAAAGAAGCCTTATATTTTTTCATTACTTGAAAGAAAATATGGGTTTGATGTGAATGTATCAAAAATATATTACACAACTTTTAATTCTTTGAATAAAAAGGGATAACATTTTGATTATATCTGTTAGTGTAGGTTTTTTATTCCTTATTATAAGATTTTTCCTACACATTTATTTAAGCTTGCTTAGGTTAATAAAGCATGTCTTATTATGTGAGTGGTTGTGAGGTGTCACCTTCCTACATGTGAGCATCCATTAGCTATCTTGGGAAGATACTTTACTATCTTTAGTCCAATAGATGGTTGCTCGTCATTGGTCGGTGTTGCCACCTCCTCCCTCTCTTTGGTCTATATAGGCATGCTACCTAGTTTGTATTTTCATTCGATATTGGAGATAGTTATCTGATGCTATTTTTTCATTCGAGCATTTCTCATCAATCTCATGGTATCATTGTTATTGTTTTTTGCATTTACAGTTATGTTTCCAACTCTTTCAATTGATTATGGGTTATAATCTATTTTACAAATTTTAACATGGTATTAGAGCATGTTTTGTAAGGTTATATTCTTTGTAGAGATCTTTCAAAATCTTGTATGCTCTTCTCTTACATTTTTCAAATGATCTGGAGAATCAGAAAGGATTTATGAAGATCCAATAATCTTGTTTCTATTAATCAACTTGCATATTTTGTGTTTTAATCAAAATTTTAGGTTGTAACATGCCTTTGCAATCTCTTGGTAGTTGATTATGCCTTTGCATGCCATTTTTTGGTTATTGGGGTCATTTTTTCTAGCTAAAGGCATCTATTTTATAGTAGATCTACATCTTTTGTACATCAGCAAGAAAAATGCCTTCTGGATTTTGTTCGCAACCCCAAAAAACCATCTGGGTAGATTTTTTATTTTTTGCATGCAGACTATAAATTTTGTAGAAACAAACTCAAAAAGATACAACAGACCCCCTCTCCATTGGTAGTTGCAGATTTGAATGCAGTTTTTAAATGCTCTATTCATGCTCATACGAACTCTATTTCTCACAAATTTTTTTTGATCTTGGCTAGTTTTTTGTGATCTATACACTAGTGCAGTCTTTTTTTGATTTTAGTGCAGAGATTTTTCAAAAGAAGTAGATTATAAGTTAGGACACTGCATAGTCCTCATTTTGGGAACTCTAAAGAGGCATAACTTTTGCATAAAACCTCAGATTAAGGAGATTCTTTTTTTGAAAGTAGATGTTTTTTTTGTGTAGTTTATAGTGGTGTTATTTATTTTACTAGGGATTGGCCTTAAGTGTTATTTTTAGCATATGATCTTTTTAAGGATTTGTAATAGCATTAAGATCAAGTCCACTTAGTATTTCTTGCTGCTGTAAATTGTAAACACACTAAATATAAAGTGCCAAATCAAATTTTCTTGGGGGGGTTCTTTGATTGAGTGGAAAAGTGGGGGGTGTCTTGTGTATTCTTGCATCTTTTCTTTCCTCACAACAACAACAACAATCTAATTCTGCATTAAGATGGATCAATTAATAGTGCATGTTATAACACCATATAACTACTATGAGTGGAAGTCCAAGATGACTATCCAACTTAAGAAGTTAGGACTATATAGAGTAATAATGGGTCTAGAAACTGAACCAACTTTAATTGTAGAAAGGTCTAAATTTCATAACAGGCTAGATGAAGCTTTTGGAACTCTATGCATGTCTATATCTCCTGATCTTCTTTTTCATGTTGAATCTTCTACAACACCAAATGATGTATGGACTACTTTAGAAAATTTCTTTGGTAAACAAGATAGGGGACATCAATTGGAGAATGAGTTAATAGGGTTAAATCCATGTAATTTTGACACAATATAAGACTTTTTCACAAAGATAAAGGCCATTAGATTATAGTTGAAGCAATGTAGGTTAAAAAAGAAAGACCCACAATTGATCTTAAGTATTCTTTCTAAGCTTGGTCATAACTACTCAGTATTTGTTTCTACATTTTATGCCACCAAAAGCACTCTTGGGACTACCTACAAAATGCCTTCTTTAGTTGAATTTACTAGTGAACTCACTAAAGAATAGGATAAATTAGTTCACATGGGCACTATTAAGCCTTCTAAGTCTCATGCCTTGGCTACAAATTAGGGCACTAAAGATCAGAAAGGCAATGGAAAGCAAAATAAGAAACAAATTGATCAAGGAAAGAAGAAACCAGGTCCAAAACAAGCTGCAAATAATGCAACTCCTGAGTATTCCTCTAAAGACAACATGTCAAAAAAGGAGAAGACAAAGTTTACCTTTTGTAAGAAATCTAATCATGATGAGCATAAGTGATTGAAAAAGCAAATAGCTCATCTCACTTGTCTTCTTGAGAAGAATAATATCAAAGGATAGATTCAGCTAAGGAAGATTCTTCACAATCTTCAAAGGACATGAAAAATAGTAAAGGGAAAGGCAAGGCCCTTGTTACAGTTGCTACACTACTAGATAACTAGGTAATTAACTTAGGTGCTTCTCATCACATGGCCAATACAAAGGAAAGTTTCTCATCCTTGGAGTCATGTTCTGTGCTTGATATTCTTATGGGTAATGATACAGTAGAGGAAGTTCTTGGGAAAGGGTCTATTGATGTTGGTGATGGGAAATTCCATGATGTTCTTTGTGTGCCTTCTTTGTCAACTAATCTCCTATCTGTCTACCAGATCACCCATATAGGTTCTGACAAGAGAGTTGAATTTACACTTGACTCAATGGTTATCAGTGATTTGCATAGTGGGTCTATAGTTGCTATAGAAAAAGTTGATAACCATTCATGACTCTATCACTTTTCTCATTTTTTTCCTGAATCTCCTTCACTTGCATTGCTCACTCACTCAGATGAGGTGACCCATTTGTGGTATCAACGGTTTGGCTACTTGAACTATCGCTACTTGTAGCAGCTCATTCAACATGGCATGGTTACAGGGTTGCCTTCTATTTGATTCTCTAATGGAGTTTGTCAAGGTTGAATTCTTGGCAAGCATCCTAAAGAAAAATTTGACAAAGGCAAAGCATGGAGAGTCACATAGCTCTTGGAGTTGGTACACAGTGATTTGGCTAGTCCATTTCAACATCCTTCATTCAACAGAGCTAAATATGTATTAACCTTTATTGATGATCTTTCCCAATACACCTTTGTATACTTTCTCAAACAAAAGTCTGAAGTCTTTGAGTCTTTTCAGGACTTTAAAGCTTTTGTAGAGAAATAATTTGGGAAGGTTATCAAGATTCTGTGCACTGATAATGGTGGGGAATATGTCAACCAAAGGTTTGAGTAGTTTTGTGCCTTAGAGGGCATTGATCTTCAACACACAGTTCCCTATAGTCCACAACAAAATGGAGTTGTAGAATGAAAGAATCGGTCATTGAAGAAAATGGCCAATTACATGATTCACTCCAAATCATTGGCACCTCAGTATTGGGCAAAGGCCATCAACTATGTGTGTTATATCTAGAACCAAGTTCCTCACTGAGATGTAAAGGGGTAACTCCTTTTCAAACTTGGACTGGTAAAAAACCCATAGTCAAACACTTTTGAGTATTTGGGTCTCCTACATAGGCCCACATTCTAACAAAGAAATGTAAGGCTATGGATCCATAGAGTAGGCCTTGCATATTTATTAGCTACTCAGATGGTGTTAAAGACTATAGGCTACTTCACCCTACTAGACATGAGCTCTTTATTGAGATGAGTGTTTAGTTTGAGAAGGATACTTATTCTACCACTTTTCCATCTTTCATTCCCATAGAGACACTATGACTTCATGATGATATTTATTTTGAGGACTTTAATCCTCATGAGGAGTCTTCTTCCTCCACTTCAGATGGTGAAGATGAGGGTTCATCTTCCTCCTCTCTTAGTCATCATTTAGAGGATGTTGATTCTCCTCTAGATTCTCCTACCACTAGGCCTCTTTGGCTCATTAGACTTTGGAGTCAACAGGTGATTGGGTTGGTGATCCTTCAGATATGAGAAGAACATAATCACAGTTCGAGTAGGCTCCTCATCTCTTCTTTGCTTCAGCTTCTGATCCATAATCCTTTAGGGAAGCTTCTGGTGTTCCTGATTGGGATGTTGCTATGTAGGAAGAGTTCAGTTCCTTGAAAAGGAACCATACATGGGATTTACTCCCACTTCCTAAGGGAAGAAAACTTGTTCGATGAAAGTGGGTCTATCAAACAAAATTTGTTGTAGATGGGTTGGTTGATAAACATAAGGCTCGCTTGGTCGCAAAAAGATTCTCCCAAGCTCCTAGGATTGACTACTCTGAGACTTTTACACCAGTTCCTAAGATGAATTCCATCTGACTTGTCCTTGTCATTACTATAGCCTATCACTAGGAAGTTCATCATATGGATATGAAGAGTGATTTTCTTCACAGTGACCTTTAGGAGGAGATATATATGGAGCAACCATAGGGGTTTGTCCAAGATCCTTCACTTGTCTGCTAACTTTGAAAGTCTCTCTATGGCCTTAAATAGGCCCCTCAAGCTTGGTATGCCAAGATGGACTCCTTTTTTCCTATTAGTTGGGTTCACTCAATGTCATTCTAATCTGAATGTCTATATTTTACAGTAGGATGATACTCTCATTTTCCTTGTCCTTTATGTTGATGACTTGCTGATTACAAGGAGTTCCTCATCCACCATCAAGATAGTGAAAATTGCCCTTCATGATCATTTTATGATGTTTGACTTGGATTTTCTTCACTATTTCTTAGGCATTGAGATCACATAGTTTTTGGATGGTATCTTTCTTTCTTATCCCAAGTATGCTTTTGATATGCTCGTGAGATTTCACATGGGTGACTGTAAGCCTATGCAGACTCCCTTTCTATCAGGAGTCAAACTTGAGGCTTCTTGTTCTTCACCTTTGGTAGATACTACCTTGTATAACCAATTGGTTGGGACTCTCATATACTTGACTCACACAAGGCCTAATATTTCATATGCCATGGGCTTGGTCTCCAAGTTCATGCAAGAGCCACATGGTAGCATTGGAAAGCAGCTAAGTGAATTATTCACTATGTATAGGGCACTCACAGTTATGGGATTCATTATGCAATAGGAATGTATATTAACTTGGTGGGATACACAGATTCAGATTGGGTAGGCGATTCTCAGGATCACAAGTCTACTTCAGGGTATTGCTTCTTTCTTGGTTTTGGTCTGATTTTTTGGTCGAGCAAGAAGTAGTCTGCTATTGCTCTTTCATCTACAGAGGCTTAGTATCAAGGAGTAGTTAATGCTACTACTAAAGCCATTTGGATTCAACATATTCTCACCAAGTTTGGTATTTCCTTCAGGAAGCCTATGGTCATCTTTTGTGACAACTAGAGTACTATTTAGATCTCTCACAATTTGGTCCATCATCAACGGACCAAACACATTGAGATTCACATGCACTACATTTAGGAGTTGATTCATAAGCAGGTTCTTGATCTTCAGTATTGTTCGACATCAGATCAGACAACTAACATCTTCACTAAACCCTTCACTGAGAGCAAGTTCATTCATTTGTGAGCTTTACTTAGGGTGTAGTAGGTGTCCTCCTTTTAGGGGGATTCTGAGCTCCTTCCTTCTCTCTCTATTTAGGGGGGTGTACTCTATTTTGTGGGGGGGGGGCTACTTCTCTTTTGGGGGGAATTCATTGTACATGGGTACCTCATCATGCTTGAATTGTTGGGACCCATCTCTTTACCCACCTAAGTTATGCTTAAGGGGGGTGTTAGTGTAGGTTTTTTATTCCTTATTATAAGTTTTTTTTCTACACATTTATTTAAGCTTACTTAGGTTAATAAAGCATGTCTTATTATGTGAGTGGTTATGAGGTGTCACCTTCCTACATGTGAGCATCCATTGGCTATCTTGGGAAGATACTCTACTATCTTTAGTCTATTAGATGGTTGCTCCTTATTGGTCGGTGTTACCGCCTCCTCCCTCTCTCTGGTTTATATAAACATGCTACCTAGTTTGTATTTTCATTCGGTATTGGAGATAGTTATCTAATGCTATTTTTCCATTCAAGCATTTCACATCAATCTCATGGTATCATTGTTATTGTTTTTTGCATTTATAGTTATGTTTCTAACTCTTTCAATTGATTCTGGGTTATAATCTATTTTATAGATTTTAACAATATCATTATGTATGATCTCTTAAAAAATAAAAAAATTACTACCTTAGTGTTCACTAGATACAGGTAAGTAATTACACAAAATGGAAATGGACATTGAAAAGTGAATTCATATAGATCTTGATGTGTTATAGTGTTTATTTTTCCTAAATAAACTATGTAATCATCCGCAATATTTTTTGATATGAATTACATTTTAGGATTATCTTATGACTTTATCTTCTGTGGTCTAGGGATCTCTCCATTTGATATATTTTTATTTCCATTATCCTCTCACATCAAGGCACATATCTATTAGTAATGTTTATAATAAAATCCATATGTTAATCATATTTTATTCTGAACAATCTCCATCATTTACATTGATGAATTCTAAAATCCTTCCATGCATGTGTTGGCATTATTTATTCTTATTGCATTATGAATAATTTTTTTAAAAAAAACTATAGGGTCCATGGTAGTATGAAATCAATCCTCACCTTTGATGACTTTTTTTTTCAATTTTGCATAGTTAACTTTAAGTTATGCCTCTTCTTCCTCTAAAACCATTTTTAGTAAAGTGGTATAGAAAATTTATCTAGAATTCCACCTGATTTTTTTTATGGAGCATTCAAGTCCCTTGTTATATTAAAAAAATTTCCATTGATTTTTTGACTAGATAAATTTGAAGAGAAATATAAATGACTATTTTCATATAGACTTTAAATTATTTTCACTCAAATACATACAAACATTAATTTTCAAATATATACATAGGAAGAAAATAAATAGTTTGACATTAATATTTAATTTTATGTAGGTTATATGTAATTAATAAAATTTTGAATTTAATAGATAATTTTTTTATCTAATTAATAACTAACACTTGGTTTGAAAAAAAAAATGTTTGAAATGAAAAATAAAATACATTCTAGACATGTGTTTTATATTTGTCAATGTCATGTCTTGATGTCATATTTTTGGAAATCCAAATTAATCACACTTTATACATCTAGTCGATAAGCAAACTCTCCACCAAAGGTGTTTTTTTTCTTGAAAATATTGATTATATCCTCAATTGAGGCATGTGTATAGATAATTCATGTGTTTCCCTAGTTTATTATTATTATATGTTTTTAGGATTATTTCTCATTCATCAAAATTTTATTTTTTGTTGATATGATATGTTGACCATATGTAATATATAAATATAAATTTGAAATTACATTATATTAAATTCATGTTCCACCTAAAACACATCCTTTTTATATTTCCTAAAAAGACAACAATACAATATTTCTCTAATTGAGAATGCATTTCAAAAAAATGAGTGACCAATCTATTTGAAATGAAATGAAATCAAAGGATAAAAGAGGTATTTCACTAGTGCTAAATAAAAATAATAAATTTTAATTTTAAATATTTATTATATAAAAACAAACAATTCAAGATGTTTTATAATATAATACTTTACCTTTTCAAAAGCTTTTTGCATTTATTTTATCAAGATTTTTTTTGGGATTTATTGAACTCTATATTTTTTAATTCAATTGGTTAATTAGTTCCAAATGTTCCAAATACATCCTCAAAAACATAATGAACTATTTGGTATATTTTTATCTTGACTAAAGTATTTGTTTCCTATTCAAATGATAGCATACTAAATAATTAGATGTACTTACGTATATGTTCCTAAAAAAATTAACCATCTCATTATGAATAATTTGAGCTTATTCAAAATTAGTTTTGTCTCATTCTATAAATCATCTATTTGTTATCCAAACCCTTTAAAATAATATTTTCACTTTATTATCAACCACTATGATTATTATTTTTTAAATATAAGCATTTACATATCCACATTCATTATAACACCATTTTAATTTCTCAATCTACATCATCCATTTGAGTGAGAAAACATAGATCCATGTATTACATTTCTTATCCAATGGATCTCTAT
>JARHVA010006640.1:427500-570000 GCA_037957365.1 Torreya grandis
ATCACCAGTCATGATTATATACTTTCTCACATTTTCTTCTTGATCAACCCTCTAACACATTGTTCACTCATTTAGATGGGGTTGATAAATTATTGCATGAACATCTCAATCATCTCAACTACAACTACCTAGATCAACTTAGTCATCATGACATGGTTCCATGGTTACAAAAGGTTCATTTTTATGACAATGTTTACCAAGGTTACATATTTTGTAAGCATCGTAAAGATAAGTATGATAAAATACATTCATGAACAGCTACATGAATATTGGAGAAGGTTCATAGTGACATTGCTTGTCCATTTATAGCTTCTTCCTTCAATAAGATTAAATACATGCTTACTTTCATCTATGAATTTTCTAGGTATACTTGGGTATATTGTAGAGCTATAGGTCCTTAAAGTAAATATCCAGTTATATGTTACACTCCAAGTCTCTTTCACCTCACTATTATGTTAAGGCCACCAACTATGCTTATTACATTTAGAATTAAGTTCCTCATTTAATAATTTAAAATATTAACTCCTTTTAAAGCTTGGAGTAGTTGGAAACCCATAGTGAATCACCTTTTAGTGTTTGGATATCCTATTATGGCCCACATTCTAAAGAAGAAATGTAAGGCAATATGACCTCAAATTTAGCCTTGCATTTTTGTTGGATATCCTAAGGGTGTTAAGTGATACAAAATTATCCATCCCACAAATCATGAATTTTTTTTATTGAGAGGAGTGTTTATTTTCAATAAGGTTATAAAGAATATGAGCATGCCACTCCTCTATTTTCCTTGGATGCACTACATTTTGATGACATTTTTGATGATTCAAATCTACCTAAGTAGTTTCCTGATGATATGGATTATTCTTATAGTTATGATGATGAGAGTAGTGATGAGGAATCACCTCTTCCTTATCCCATAATATTTTCAAAGGATGAAGAATATTATCCTGATTCTGATACATCTAGTCTACTATAGGCTAGACAAACACTAAAAATTATTGGCCATTGGGTTAGAGATCTATCAGACACCAAGTGAACATGTTCAAAATTATAGAATGCCCTAAATTATTTCATTACATCTAATTCCAATCCATAGTAATTTTTGAGGCATCACGCACTCTTGAGTGAGATAATTCTATGGAATATGGGTATATTTCCTTGTTGAGGAAAAACACTTGTAATTTAGTCCTTCTTCTAAAGGGAAGAAAACTTGTTAGATTTAGGTGGATCTACCAAATTGTTTTTTGTTGATGGGTTTATATACAAGTTCACAAAACATTTGGTAGTAAATTATTTTTCTTAGGTACCTATCATTGACTATATAGAGACATTTTCCCAAATTTATAAAATGAACTCAATCCCACTCACTCTTTCCATTTTCGTAGCACATTAATGCGATGTTCATTAGATGCATGTGAAGAGTATCTTTTTCATAGTGACCTCAAAGAGGAAATTTACATGGAGAAACCAAATAGATTTTCATCCATCAATGGACCAATCATATCTATTTTCACATGCATTTCATTTGGGATCTCATTCATGAACAATTCTTTGATCTCCACTACATCTAGATAATGGAGCGAATTACTAATATATTCATCAAACCTTTTACTAAGATCAAGTATCTTCATTTGTAGGCTCTTGTTGGGGTTCATGTAGATTTGACATCATCCAATGGGGGGATATTCTATGTACTTGGATACCTCATAAATATTTTATGTTAGGACTAAATTATTCTACCCACCTAAGCTATGCTTAAGGGGGAGTGTTAGTGTAGTATTTCTCCCACCATGTGGTTTTACCTACATGGTCTGATTATCTTAATTTTTTAATAAATTATCATTAAGGGAAATTCACTTTAATTAATTTTCTAATTATGGATTGATTTAATTACCTTTTTGGGTGACCTAATTCCTCACTATATAATGTACCTTCCTATGCACTTTTTAGCTAATGTTGCTAATCTAATATTTTTGTTGTGAAAACAAGCTTCTTTAATTTTGAGTTGTTCTTCATATTTCATTGCTCCATATAGGTTCAACTTCATGAATTCAATCCTATCTATATTTATCCTCAATTATGCCACTTTGATAATTAACTAGAAACATTACATCAATATAAATATGTTTTTTAAACCTAGAGCTCGTTTGGTTCTTAAAATTCATTATCTCTAAAAAATAATATAAAAAACCTAGAGGCCACTAGATCCCTATCTAACTTATATAAAAATAATGTTCCATAATATTTTCGTGTCTTCCAAGATTCCACAAAAACCATCATTTTGTTAAACCTAGACATATTCCAATCTAAATTAAAACCTAAAACTATTTTTACTAGTTTTTATATTATCAAATATAAGAATTATATATTTCTATTATAAAATTCAAAATTATTATTTTTTGGCATTAGATATCATACTTATTAGATTCTAATTTATTTTTTTAGGTACTAGATATCACATTTTTGGATTCTAATATGGAGGTTATTAAAATCAAATGTTAAACAAATATATTCTAGAATTTTATTCAAACTAGTGAATCAATTCAATATTTTTCTTTCAAAGCATTACAATAATTAATAATTTATTTTGATGTATTTTTCAATAAAAATTAATTTTTTGAATGAATAAAATGTGTTTTTCCAAAGCATGGGAAATTTTATATTTGATTTTAATTATTTTTTATTAAGGTTAAAAGGGGTTTTTATTTGGATAGGATCCACAAACCCTAGGATAAATACAACCAAAAAGAAACCAAACAACTACCAAAGTCATGAAAAGAGAAAAAACAAACTGCACTAGAAGCAACTATAAAACTTCCCAAATATAACTAAAAAATAACCAAAGATAAACAAAGAACAATAAGTAGATGAAAATGAACCTGAAGCCTATTTCATGTCCAAATTTCCAAAAACATCTTCCCATCATCTCTTCATTATTTTGAGGTTTGAATCAATTTGGAGGAGATGTTTTTATTTTTCAACATAATTATAAAACCCACTATACTTAACTTGTTTACGTATGCCTTTGTTTAGATTCTTAGTGTCATATAAATCCCCCAAATGAGATCTTAGATTTTCCACATTTTCTATCTCCTCATGCATAACAACCTTACTACAATTCACCAGAAAGCTAATTTATATTTTATCATTTAATTTTGAATTTAAATCATACCAAACATCACTTATAGACTCTAAAATTGGTGGTTAAAATCCTTACCAGAATTGGTTTGTACCAATATTTCATTCTCGTATTACAAATATTTGACTTTCTTTTTAAACTCTATCAATTCCCTCATAAACCAACTCATAATAGACTTTTGTAAGTCTAGCTCCTCTTCCATATTATCACACTTTTATTTTTGTTTCAAAGAACCCACTAAATTATTAAAATATTTATTCAGATCTTGATGCTACTTACCTGTAGAGTCTTTATTATTCTCCTTTGGTTCTTCTCTAGTCTTTCTTTTCCTAGAATCATTTTTCTTTTCCTAGAATCATTTTTATTGGATTGGGTTGCCATTTTTTCCCTTCCCAAATCCTTTTGATTATTTTCATCCTTTCTACCAGTCATATCTTTCTCAACCAAAATTGAATCCCCTGTAAAATGCCTTATTTTACCATTCTTACCTAAATTCTTTACTAGCACAGGTGGTTCCTTGGATGCATTCCTCAGATGAATTTTAATTCAATGATCTTGAATATTATAATTATTCTTAGCAATATTAATATATTTAAGCTTGGAGGAAACACTACCAGGATATTTGATCCAAATCTTCTTAATTTTTTTGATGTCCACAGGTTTTCCAACATCTATTTTATGCTGAGTATCAAGAACTTTTGGAGTGATCTTATTTATCCCCTTGAAGTAATTATGGATAAAAAATTAATTATGAAATAATTTCCATTTAAATTATAAATAAATACATCAAAACTTGTTGTTATAGAGTTGAGAATCGAATATTCAATGTTCACACGAAAGTATAAATTTAAATATTCAATTGGTAGTTTAAATTATAGACAAAGTAGTAAATTAATTTGAAAGAATAATATTTTTTTATAATTAATATATAAAATTAATAATTAAATATTATAAATTTAATCCATTTTGTCATATGTTATAAAAAATAATCATTACTCGTATAAACTGCATGTATTAATCTACAAATAAGATAGGATGATTTATAAACATTCTGACATCCTCTTCAATACTATTTAAGGCTATTTTAGTAAATAATGTCATCATCAACCATTTATATTTTTTGAAATATTGATCTTGAGTGACCTTTGTGGATATAATAAAATTATCTTTAGGGACACCTTTCTTCACAAAATTGACTGTAATAGTATTTGTAGTGTTATAATAAAATTGAGCATTAACCTAAATTCTATTTAAATTATTAATACAAGTTACATATTTATTTATCAAAATCTGATACTCCCTATAAAAATAGAAGGCCCTCCTCCACTTTATTTTTTTAATTAATTTTTTTACAATTTTTTTGCATTGTTATCTATATCATTCAAAGTCCAAAATGCAATTTGAAATTATGTAGATGCAATAGTTAAAAACTAGGTCATCATACCTCTTATTGAAAGTGCTCGTTGTTTATTTAGAATGTTTATTTATTTTTTAAATTAAATTTATGTATTGGAAACCTATGTAATTTGAGAAAAAACAAGTATTTTTTGAGATCCACTTCATAAAATAATAATATTTAGATTTGAATATAATTGAAAATATAAGAAATAAATAAGACAAGTAGTAATTAGTTTTAAATATATCTTGATTGAGATACAAAAGTGTCAATCAATGGTTTTTGATTTGTTTTACATGTAGTTTACATCACCACCAATAACATAGCTTATTGATGATAGTCTAGGTATTTAGTCATGTTAGCTTTTTGTTTAATAGAGACACTTGTTTCTATTGGGTTTGAATTTGACATGATTCTTTGGGATATTTATTTAATTACAAACATCCTTGATTGTAATGGATCAATACATTATAATAAATAGTCAAAAAAATAAAATAATCTTATTAATAATATAAATATTTGTGACTATTTTTTAAGAGTAATTTACATTTACTTTTAGAGTCTCACCTTTAATCCCCATTAGATATTTGCAGTAACTTTTTAACAACATATCCTAATTTATATTTTCAAGTATGCATATTGTATGAAAGAGAAATAAGATATATCTACAACATATACTACTCATTATTATTGAATCTTGAATAAGGTACTCAACTAACTATCCACTTATCAATAATTTTTAAATTGGGTTCATGACCAATAATAGATCTGCTAGACCTACACTATGGGATATCTCATCAATCAATGGAAAAGGGGAGGTTTCCAAGGTCTCAAGTCAATTTCCATTTTTTTAATAATCTTAGCTAGGTATTATGATTGTAATAATAATAGGTAAGCTAATATACTAAATAAACATGAAAATTAATCTACTAAATGAATATGCAAGATAGCCTAGTACTCAGAAAATTTTGTGGTAAAAGTGGGGAATATAATAAAAAAGAAAAGGTAATTATATATAACATAACATAAAAATAATATAATCAAGGAGAGATTCAATTTAATCCATTATATCTACAATAAATACTTATCAAAATCTGTAGGGATATGAGTATAACTACCTTATTAAAGTGAACCCATCATGCCTCAATTTATCCCTTGGCCAATGGTGATTTGAAATATTTTGTTTTGGCTTGTAAGAATCATAAGGATAGTCCATATCTAGGATAAAATACTTCTCCTTTACATCCAATAACTCCACAAGACAAGTGTTACTTCAAGTCAAAAAACTAAGAAATGAAACCTATTATTGATTATATAAGCAAATTTACAAGAATTAATGATGCACAATTGAATGATATTATCTTTAGAAATGAATTTAAGGGGGTATTTATATCCAAATATTGACCCTAAAACCTTCTACAAATTAATCTGACAAGGTTGGTTGGGTTGAATTTGTTTGGTGGGAAATAGAGACATTAGGCCTCAAACTAGGTTGGCTGGGGTCGACATAATTTTATAAAATGAGATAAATTCCTAATGATGTTAATGTAGTCAACTTTTTCATATTTTATAGCCCTGGTTGACATGGTATGAATGATAGAGTTAGCCTAGTTAACATAGTAGGATGAGATGAATGACACAATCTACTTGGTCAATATAGTAAGAAAACAATGTAAAATAGGCAGTATAAATATAAAACAAACATTTAAGTTATAAGTTGGAATTTATATGTGGATATATAGTTTCCTATACTTTAAGTTATATTTTATATTTATACTTTTATGAAGTTTGAGATTGTTTTTGGACCTCTAAGAGCTAGAATGTAAATTCTAGATTTTGGAGGGTCCTACAAGATTTCAGACTTAGCCATGTTTTAGGATGTCAGACTTAGCCATATTTTAAGGTTTTAGGATTTTATGAAGTATCATAGGAGGTGATGGATAGATATTCTAAATGATTTATAATAATTATAGGAATTGTATAAATTTATAATAATCTTGTGAAGGACTAGTGGTCTACCCATCCTTTTCCTAGTATACCCTTTAAGGTGTGCACTCAGAGAGATTAAAAATAAAATTAAAATATAATGTATATGCATATTAATAAAGTTTTTTTTTTCTAATGCATTTTACATGTTATAAATAATTAGAATAGGAGACGAGTATCTACTACAATTTTCAATCATGAATGCATTGAGCTCTCAAACTGAAATGGATTATCTGATAATAAAACCCAAATATATGTTAGTTTAAAAACATCCAAGGGATATGTATGGGACAAATCAAAATATATGTCCACCTTTTCCTCAATAATGTTGTCTCCATTGTGAATGCCATAAATGCCATAAAATATAGAAAATATCTTAAACTCACCTTGTAATTTAGAATTGTGTAACATCCTTCAAAAATGTTTTGATTCATGTGTTTAACACTTTCCACATAAGCATAAACACTTTTAAAAAATAAGTGAACTTCAATCAAGGGGAAAATAAAAATATAAACACAAACCAAAAAACTATAACCAATGCAAGTGAGTAGAAATATAATATTAGTTTATGTAATTTTTATTACAACATAACATAAATTAGCAATAACAATTTTAGAGATAAGTGGATGGAGATGTTATTGTGATCCTATTAATGTGCTTCTCAATTGGAAGAGAAAATAACATTCAAATATCAACTCATACGTATATTTATCCATTATCTATGTGCTAATAGTGAACTTATATATATATATATATATATATATATATATATATATATATATTTGAACTCATCCATATATTTATCCATTATCTAGGTGCTAATAGTGATCACTATTAGCACCTAGATAATGGATAAATATATGGATGAGTTCATATATATATGTGTGTGTGTGTGTGTGTGTGTGTGTGTGTGTGTGTGTGTGTATGTATATATATATACATATATGTGTATATATATATATATATATATATATATATATATATATATATATATATATATATATATATATATATATATATATATATATATATATATATATATATATATGAGGATTCTAGCATCTTTGACATTTTTATTTCTTCATTTATTTTTATTACTATTCTACTTCTATGGAGTAGAGATTTTTAATTTTATATTTTCCTTTCCATTATCCAAAATCATGACAAAGATTAGAAAAGTGGATTTCATTAATAATTAACTTTTCAACAACACTGAATGTACCAAACCTTATCAAAGTAAGTTTTTTTAAAATTCATGACTTAAAACAGTCTAGAATTTTTTCCCTAGAAGTGATTTCCTCTATTATTTGGATATAAGAATTTAATATTTATTATTTTAAACCAAGTTCAATAATTGGTATTAACCAAAATTATCCATTTAAAATTTTATCTACAAGTATGAATGACTCTTTTGAAAAAATTATTCTTGTTCCTCTTTAAAAAATTGTTGGATTGTCAATAGAATTTGGATTGAAATTTGGATCACAGTTACCTTTTTTATTATATGAAAGCCCACCATTTGTATAGATTTAAAAATAGAAAACATTTTTTACCATATATCATTCAAAAATAAGATAAATGAAAGATTGCCATTTAAAATATCTATTGTATTTTTTAAAAAATATTCAAGATTTCATTTTCAAAACCTTATTTTAGAACATGAAGACAAAGCGTAAAAAGTATTTTTTTGAATCAATTAAATAATTATATTTCAATTCAATTTGAAATATTAAATTCCTTTCATTTTTTATGGCTACTACTATGGTGATATGTTCTTCTCTTTATGATCTAGGTTGGCCTTGTTTTATATAGCTAGTTAATAAATTGTCTATGGACCCATATCTTACTCTACATGTTTTTTTATTTAAAAATGTTAACTATATAATTAGTTATGGCCTTTACTAATATAATTTAAGTAGACTTGTATTTCATTATTTCATGTACAGACACAAAACTATTGTTTTCCAAGATATTATTTTGTTATTTGATGATATATTGGCCATCATTAATATAAAAATGAGTCTTAAGATCATCAAAGTGAAGATATAACTCTATATATATGATATCACCAATGGTTTATTCAAAATATAAAAATATTGAATCCCTTTGAAGATACATTGGGTTTCAAAATAATGAAAAAACTAGTTGGTCAAAACTATCTTTATCGAGAGATTGACACTCGTATTTAGAAGGTGACAAGTGGTAACATTAAATTATAACCTTGAAATATTTCTCATTACACAAAAAAATCTGAATCTCTTAAGTTTTTGAAGCCTCACTATTTTAAAACTCTTTCTCGACCTATTTTAAGGTAATATTATATCATGTTGACTATTTTAATTCATGAAACTCTAATGCTGAATAATCTTTTTCTAGGTTGGAAACCTTTTTCATCCTCATAAAATTAAACATTTTCAAATTGAATGTTATTTTACCAAATTCTTTAATCATATTTAAGCAATGATCAATAGATGAATTAAATCCACAATGATAATTTTTTTTAAGTAGTTATAATTCCATTTCAAATATATTGACTATTTTATACACCACCCCTATTATAATCTATATAATGTTCTATTTTCTCCTCATAGGAATAATAAGAATCCTTTTGGTGTTTTTTAAAAATAAACATTGTCACTATTTGTATGCAATGTCACCTCTAACTCCATTTTAATGACTTGACATGAATGTTTATATTCATTTACATATTCAACCTAAACATCAATCAATTGTTTAGAAACACATTTCATAACTAATATAATTCTAACAACTTCATGTGTTATTTATATTCAATGAAACAATCACAAGTATTTTGGTAGCTATTTGGATTAAAAAATCTCTACAAACCATTATTCATTTTTTTCTCTTCTAATGAATGTAACCATATATAAAAGAGATTTATTTATGCAAAGTGTGTCCATGTAGATCCATTTTTATATATAATCAAATAAATTATTATTAACCATTGAAGTTAAATAAAACATAATAAATTAACCTATCATAGTAAACTTATTTCAAATTATAGTGAATTATAGTTTAATTAGAATAAAAAATAATTCAAAAAAAGATAACAAATGAATTCAATAATAAAAACATGTGAATATAAAACTGATAAAAGAATGACAATTTATGACATAATTAAGATTTATTTATATAGTAAACTAAATTATGTTTGTCTTTGTAGTTTATTTGAGGAATTGGATTCCATTTTAATATAATCCTTGCTATTGGGTATTATTTATAGAAACATTGAAATTAAACAATGTGTGTATGATATTCATTATGGAATGCAAAAACTTTAATCAAATAGTAAATGAACTTTAATATAATTTATCGTAACATTACATGATTTAAGACACAAAAAGAGGGATGACCATCATAGGATAAACATAAGTTATTCTAGCAAGGTAACACATAAGACATCAAGACTAAAACACATATTATACCCTATACTATCCATGATCCCCCACCAGATTTGGTTAGACTTGGGTTTCAATTAATTTTAAATGATTTACTCCTTGTCTTATGGTTTTGTCTTCCTCATAGTTTTATGAAATATTTTCAAATCGTAGTTTTGAAAATATGCTAAAGAATCACACTTTTACAATATGTTGAGTTATAAACTATCTTAAATAATTTAAAATCATATTATGATGATTTCTCAATCAAATATTTCTTCAAAGTCAATAAATTTGTTGTAAACAAAATTACCTTGTAATCTCCTTGCAAACTAACCTTAAGAAGCCTTCAAAATTCAAGTTCATGAGTTATTATCTCTCTTCAAAGTTTTAAACTATTATGCTTTTACAATGATCAATTTTTTCATTATTGAAATGTATCTATGCTCAAATCATTCTAATTCTATGAAAAAATAAGGTGAGGACATTTGGCACCATCATGTTGGACCTTTGCACTTCATAAAATGTTTGACATGGTAGATATATAAGAGCTAGGCATAAAAAATGAGAAACACCAACAAATATCCATTTTTTATAGTATATTATTATAAATATGATAAGTGGGCCATTTTTCATCCATAGACATGAACATTGTCAACATAAAGTGCTACACTATTTGGTAATTTCAAGCCTTTAAATAATGAGTTCAATATGGCTACTTCAAATAAGTTTCTTTTAACTTAATTAGAAATTCTTCTATTAATTATACCATAAGTTTATTTATAATCTATAATTTTATTAAGAAAGTTATAGACTACTAATAAACATGCCATTCCTCTGATGATACAAAATATAAAGATATATATTGAGGAAAATTGTTCAAACAAGAGGAAGGTTGAAGGTCATGGATAATTTTATTTATGATAAAAAACATAATTTGCCCATATTTGAATATTCTTACTATTTAAGATATTGGTTTAGCTCAAACTAATCTTGGGCTAGAATAATTAGATATTATTTGATAGATTAGGATAATGACATGTCAATATTTGGTATTAGTCTGGATGAGAGAATAATTCTAGAATTTTTAAATGAGGACAACATTGAGATATTATTTTTTTAGGATGGCGAGATTATGTCCCAAGACGTTTTCCATGCATAACTAGATCAATGTAATAATGCAAGGTATTGAAAGTAGAAATGTTCAAAATCAAATGAGGGAGGTAGTAAAAAGGTAATATAATTTGTGTCATTTTTGAAGTATAAAATGGTGAATGAGTCACTTATTGGTGAAAAATCATAGGATTCAACATAAGATATTAATAATAACAGTTTCCCATTATAAGAACTAATTATCAAGAATCATGGACATGGAGAAAAATAGATGTGTTACCTTCTTGTCATTACTACATGTTATTAAATGGCTCAACATATTATAAATATGTAAATATTTTCAAAAAATAATATTGAAAATAAGATTAGTGGTTTCTCATTTAGAGTGGTTGGCCACCCACTCTTAGAGCTAATTCTTACTATGGAACTGAAGAAAAAAGTATAAGTTACCTATTTTTTCTTACTCTATGTTAAATGGTTCAACATAAAATTAATATGTAAGCATTTTCAAATAGTAATAGTGCAAATAGGATTGCTACTTTCTCATTTAGAAGGGGTTTTTTCCCACTCTCAGAGGTCATTCTTAGGATGCACCTCAAAAAAAGTGATGAGTTACCAGCTTATTATTACTCTGTGTTAAATGGTTCAATACATTATTAACATGTGAATATTTTAAAATAGTAATAGTGAAAATATGATTACTATTTTGTCATTTAAAGTGGGAGTTTTCCCACTATGATAGTTATTTCTCAAAATAGAGCCAACAAAAAAGTGAAGACTTGCTTGCTATTACTATGTGTTAAATGGTACAACATATTATTAAAATCTAAATATTTTTAAATAGTAATAGTGAAAATAAGATTACTAGTTTATCATTTAGAGTAAGCAACCTCCCACTCTCATAGCTAATTCTTAGGATGGACATGACTAAAATGTGAAAAGTTACCTACATGTTTTAACTGTATATTAATTTTTTCAACATATTATTGTCATGTAAATAATTTTGAAATTAATAATAATGTAACTAGGATTTGTAGTTTCTCATTTAGAGTTAGTTATTTCCCACTCTCAGATCTAATTCCCATGATGGACCTAGAGAACAAAAGATAAATCACCTTCTTGTTGTTATGTTAAATGGTTAAATGAATGTGGTCTTAGAATGATAAACAATCAACCACATGGGGAGATACAATTGATTCACATCATTGATAAATTTTAGAATTTTCCTAGTTATCAAAGTAATGAAATGTCATGAAATTCCAACATGTGGCAAGATGAGATTGGTTCACATCATCGCATTGATTATTTACCACTCGAATATTTCTAGTGATTTTGAAGTAGTAAAAAATAAAAATTATGATGCATGGCATGATGTGATAACCTCTCAGCCATGTGGAAATATGTGATTAGGTATGCTATTTTTATTGGTTAATAGTTTACATAATATTATTAATGTAATTAATAGAATCAACATTAAGAATTTAATTATCATAACATATTGTATTTAATAGTTTAAATAGTCTAGCCAATAAGGTGGGGTGAGTTGGTTGGGTCATTTGGATGTATCCAAGCCCACCAATGTTTAATTCCCACTAAGGCATGTGAGGTTGGTTGTGGCCATGAGTATTAAGATTTTAGTGTCTTCCAAGTTGCCACAAAAATCATCATTTTGTTAAATCTAGACATATTCCAATCTAAATTTAACCCTAAAACTATTTTTACTAGATTTTAAAGTATCAAATATGAGAATTATATATTTCTATTATCAACTTCAAATTTAGTATTTTTTGGCATTAGATATCATATTATTGGATTATAATTTGGTGTTATGAGGTATTATATATCATATTTTTGGATTCGGAGGTTATTAAAATCCAATGTTAAACAACTATATTTCAGAATTTAATTTAAACTAGTGAGTCAATTCAATATTTTACTTGCAAAGCATTACAATAATTAATAATTTATTTTGATGTATTTTTTTCAATAAAATTTAATTTATTGGATGAATAAAATGAGTTGTTTCAAATCATGGGGAGATTTTATATTTGATTTTAATTATTTTTTTAATAAGGTTTAAGGGGGGATTTGTTTTGGTTAGGGTCCCCAAACCCTAGGATAAGTACAACAAAAAATAAACTAAATGACTACCAAAGTCCTCAAAAGAGAAAAAAACAAACGAAACTAGAATAAACTACAAAACTACCCAAATACAACTCAAAAACAACCAAAGATAAACCAACAGTAGTAAGAAACTAAAAGTGAAACTGAAGCCTATTTCATGTCCAAATTGCTAAAACAATCTTCCCAAAAGCTCTTCATTCATTTGAGGTTTTAATTAATTTAGAGGATAATATTTTCTTTGTCAACATATTTATAACACCCACTACACTAAACTCGTTTAGCTTTACCTTTGCTTGGATTCCTATTGTCAAACATATCCCCCAAATGAGATCTTAAATTTTCTACATTTTTTATCCCCTCATATATAACATCCTCACTTCAATTCACTAGAAAGCTAATGTTATTTTTTATCTTTTCATTTTAAATTTCAAACATACCAACCCTCACTTTGAGACTCTGAAATTGATGGTTAAAATCCTTATTTGAATTGGTTTGTACCAATAGTTTACTTTCCATTTAAGTTCTATCAATTCCCTCATAAACCAATGTATAATGGACTTTTATAAATGAAGCTCCTCTTGCATCTTATCATATTTTTGTTTCTATTTCAAATAACTGAACAAATTATTGGAATATTCATTTAGATATTAAGGTTGCTTATCTATAGAGTCTTTGTCTTTCTCCTTGGGTTCTTCTCTTGTCTCCATTTTCCCAGAATCATTTTTCTTAGACTGGGTTGCCATGTTCACCCTTCCCAGACCCTTTTGATTTTTTTCATCCTCTTTACCATTTGTATCTTCCTCAATCAAAATAGAATATCCTATAGAATGCCATGTTTTATCATTCCTACTTGAATTCTTGACTAACATAGGTGGTTCCTTAGCCACACTACTTAGATGCATTTTAATGCTATGACCTTGAATATTAGAAATTTTCTTAGAAAAATTAACATCTTTAACCTTGGAGGAGACACTACTAGGATATTTGATCTAGATTTTTTAATGTCCATATCTTTTCCAACATCTATTTTATTTTGAGTATTAAGAATTTTTGGAGTGATCTAATTCATCCCCTTGAAGTAATTATGGATGATAAATATAACCCCTTTATTTCTAGGATCAGGATCTCTACCCTTTTTATATTTTAGACTAGAGGAATCTAATAATGGAAGTATGTATAAAGGAAGGCTCATGGGGATTGCATGCCTAAAATAGTTTATAAATATAAAAATAGACCAATAAACCACATTGAACCTACCTTCAAGGGTGACATATTATATCAAATGAAAATCAACTTCTCCAAAGGGCCTTGGTAGTGATTCCCGATCAAATCCATTATGAATTATCTCTAGAGATTCAAACTCTAATATAAAATTCTCCTCTTTTTTGTAGTCCTAGCCAATTTTATAAATTTGTGTGACCTCTATATACAAAACTTTAACATGTTCTATCAAATCTTTTGTAATACATAGAAATACCCCATTAATGTTAAGTATTTTATCCTCCTAAAAATTCATTATTAGAGTCAAGACATGCCTATCATGGCCTTCAATTTTTTCCATAAAACTTATGAATCCCTCAGTCTACAAATCATCCCAAATCACCTCATTCTTTTTGACTTCCTTAGGTATTTTGGGCTCTATCATGTTAGACAATTCTATTACAACCTCTTGGCCTCTGTGAAATGACACCCCCCCCAAAAAAAAAAAAAGAGTGTAACTTCATTCAGAGTGTAAATAAAGTTATGAATATAGTTCACTATGCATAGTTGGGATTTGTATAATGCACCCATAAACCATAACCATAATTACACATGTATAATTCCTTTAAATAGGGTAATTATGGCTAGAATATTCTATGAGAAAGATTATTGCTCTAAGAAATACATGCAGTTCAAGGTGTATAGTCATGTCATCCATAAATATATGCCCTAAATTAAATAAGAACATACATCATCTACATGGGACCATCTGTATGTCCTTATCCTATGTAAGAGACTCAAACCTATGTAAATTAGGATATTGATTTGTGTACAACAATTCTTTCCTTACTCAGGATAATTGGAAGGAGCATTAAGTATATAGCCACTAAACTATGTGAACACTATTAAAGGTGAAGATAATGATAATAGAAGTTTTCTAATTTCCTTCATATAATATTTAAAATATTCAAGTAATCAAAACATACAATATTGCATTTAGAATACATGACTCATAATGCAAAAGAATCATTGCATAAATAAATTTAGGTCTTAACCATAACTGGATCAGCCAAGACAAAACATGCCTACATCAATCTATAAGAATGTATAAGCTTCTAAGGATATCCTTGCTCATTTAAACTTCATACATATAAGAGATATGCAATGGTACTATCCTATACAGATGTATATACTAAGATCTCTTAAATTTAAGGATAATTGTACCATGTTTAATTTTACACTGGACACAAGTTGGGATATGATTTAATTATATACTCATGACTTAATCAATTTAAGGAAATCCAAACATGCAATTTTTATATGCATTACACTAATCGATTTTACAATATTAACTTTCCAAATCATTCTGAGGATAAATATACATGACTACAATATCAAGTCCTTTAACATAACTTAAATGAAATAATTAAATATATAGCCATTTATTTTAAATTTCATGAATGCTGATCACTTGATTGAAACATGCATAGATTCATAATCATACATTTATTTACACTTGTAATGTAATGAATTAAAACTTCTTGTTCTATTAATAACTTTTCTCTTAAAAATTAAAAATCATTTATTATGCATAACCCATGCCCATAAAACTCATGCAATAACATTACACTATATCTACCCTATAGGGCCACTTCCCAACATCAAATATAATGTAATTAACACCAATAACCACTTGTTATAGTCATATGAAAATAATAAAAACACTTACTATAGCCATATAAATAATAAAATTAACAAATTTCTCAACCCATGAATTAAATTCTAACATACTACAACTTCAAAAGAATACATACACCTAGCTTGTAATCAACTCAAGTTCATTTCAACTTGGTTGTAGCTTATTAATTTTATTTATCATAATGTAATAATTCCAAGGAAACACAACTTTCACCAAATACCCTAGATTTTTAGCATGGTCCTTAATTTGAATCATGTGATGCACATGCACATCAGTGTAAAAGTTTTCCAATATTTTTGTTTAACCATGCCACTAATTTTTTCAAGCCAATAATAAGAAGTTATTTATAGACATCAACTAGATTATAAATAAGGTAAAATTATCATTCAATAATTCCACAACAAAATTATATAATTTCCTATAATCTTCTAAATCATGCCACAAGTAGAGCATTTAATTAATGCAACATATTTTTTTTTTAAATAACAAAAATATAATCATATTAGAATTTTATTTTGTTCTTAATACTCAATAAGAAAATACTTTTGATATGTATTTTGAAGGTTAAACAGAGAAGAATAAACCTATAAACCATTTTTTCTATCCTTCTATAATTTAGGAGAAACAAATACTTCAATTTTGGATTTATGTAAAGAATGAAACATATTATTTTACATTTGTAAGAGAATACTACAAGAATAATAAGTATAAAAATTAATCTATAAACATGATACATGAAAGAATTTAATTGTTAAAACTAGGTATGAATAACACTAAATAAATTATGTAACTCCACAATGAGAGAGTAGAGACCAAATGATCTACACACCAACCCAACCCATCCTATGAGTCCCCCAATCGGTGGCCCTCACCACCCCAACCATCAACTAGGTGGTGTAGTTAGACATTTGGGCTTTGCGTGAAGGTGTGAGAAAAATATTTTTAGCCATCATTGAGAAATTTATATAAGTTACACAAAATCATAAAATAGAGTAACCTTAACATCATGTACCAATGGAACCAACAACACTACACCAAATATTTTACAAGTTACACTTACATAAATGGGTTTGCCAAATCTATCAAGCATATAACATAAAATAAAACACTTAGATTTGCAATTTTTTTAAACCATGAGCAAAGTAACAAGATAAATCAAATTTTAACCCAATAAACACAAATGAAAGAGGTAAAATAATAGAAAATAATACCTTTACACCAATACTTCAAAATGCACCAAAATCCAAGCAAAATAAGACAAAATAGAATTATACAAGGTTGGCTATGGTGTCATATTTACACAGAATGTAAATAAGAACCAACAAGGTCAAATTTATCTACACCTGAGTCAAATAAAAATAGAAATAATAAAAAACTAATAGCTATAAAATGAATATGATAGAAAATAAATACCCATTGAGCCATTAAATAAATACAATAGAGAAGAAAAAACATCTAGTGCATCATTTTAAGGCAACACATCCAGTAATGAATAAAAAAATTAACCAGGTAGGGTTTTAATATCTTATCCATAAAGGTGATTTAATAACAAAATCTAATGTTTAAACTTTATACACCGTGTGTAAATTTAACCCAAAAACCAAGTTTGAAACTCAAACAATCTATTTTGAACTATAATAGAATAATTTTGTAAGATTTTAATTAATTTTAGTAGTCTTACACATTTATGGGTAAGTCTCATGACTCCCTCTTGAACCTGTAAGTATTTTATAAATATTACACTAGTATATAGAATCAATCCAACCCTACATAGCCATAAAAAGATAAAAATCCAAAAATAATTGAAAATTCATCATGTACTAAGCACAAATCTGCCCTATGAAGAATAAAATAAAATTTTCCTTGATTACCCTTCACAAAAATGAAAATATTGTTCAACTCCATCCATTTCTTCCATGGCTTGATCTCCTTTTCTCCCTTCTCCTCAAGCACAAATTTTCCCAAGCCATTAAAGCCTATTGGGATTAATTTCAAACCTCCATTACTCTTCATGGTCATCATTTTCCCTCTAGGGTTTCTTCATAAGCCAACATAATAAAATGACATTTCTTCTAAGAAAAATAATCGATTACTCTTTTTGGGTGAAGAGTCAACCCCCAATGCCATTATTTGCCATAATGATTAAACTTTATATATATACACTATAATGTATGTCTAAAAGTCCACAACCCCGTTATGGTCATCATGGCCTAATAAGAATTTATTTAATCAATAGCAATATGCATGGGTAATTCTTACTAATGGAGAACTAAATCAAGACCATTATTGAGTCTTGAGCCATTATAATGCATGGCATTAACCTGATCAAGGCCTCTTTGAAATAAAACCAAGACAAAAAGACTTAGATTAAACAATTTTAATCACAATATGATCCACGGTGGGCAATGAGTTAATAGGCCCAATATGATATTTAAAGTATTTGAGCTCCTTAGCATCCAAAATTAAAAAAATTGACAACTAAGAAAAAAATCCAAATTATCACTAAGTTGACACACACAAGACACTAATTAAAGAAAATAATAAAAAAACTAAATGTAGATACAACCATAATCAAGTGAAATAAAAAGATGAAAATTTCAATCAAGTTTAAATAAATAAATTGAGATAAAAAGAGAGACATTAGGCATGCTACAACTATTCAAATATTAGATGGTTCATTACCATTATATTTACTATCTAATACTGGTGTTACCTAGTTGTTCATTACCTCCACCATTATTACCTTAACTACCTAAATCCACTACTAGCCTAGCTCATATACCTATAAGTCTTATAGCCATAAAACATGGCATCATCAGTATCTACTCTACAATAAAAACATATATACATATAAATATAAATTGAATAAACATAAAAATATAATACTATACTAGTGACATCATCAATATACATGATCATAGTATGCTACCACATTATAACATCAAATTTGTATGTATATGTAAGCATCAAATAATCAGTACTAAAAAATATGCTAATACATCTAATAATGTCTATCAAAAAGAGAGTTAAATAGTAGGTTATGAATCGTCCTCCCTTAATGTGGAGCCATCCTGGTGATAAATCAAAATATCCATAGATAGTGTTGTTTTAATAACTATGTATCTTCCCATGTGGTACTTCTTTTACTCAACTAGTCTCATTGTACCAGGAATTGCTAAATCTCTTTGTTCCTTAGTTGAATTTTGCAATGACCCAAGATTTTCACTAGATATAGTTGTATCTTTTCCTCTTTCATAACCTATATATTTTTCCACTCAAACACATGAGATGGATCAATTACATATTTTCTTAGTAATGAAATGTGAAATACATCATGGATTTTGGATAGAGAAGGTGGTAAAGCTAGCTAGTAAGCAACAAGACTAATCTTATCCACAATGTCAAATGGTCAAACAAAACATGGAGTCAATTTGGAGGTTTTTCCAAACTTAATCAAACTTTTTTTAATCTTACTCATAGAAATGCCTTGTCACCAACAACAAACTCATGTGGTGTTCTCTTTTTATCTACATAGCTCTTTTGTTGATTCGAAGCAACTTTCAAATTTTGGTGTATTATAGCCATCTACTTTTCATATTCTTATAGAATTTTAGGGCCAATAATATACCTATTTTCCAAACCATCCCATCCAAGTGGTGTCCATCATTTTTACACATACAAGGCTTCAAAAAGAGCCATTTTTAGAACTAAATGGTATGCATTGTTGTATGCAAATTTAACCAAATGGAGGTAGTCTATCCAATTGGACTATTGGTCCATAACTACATATGTAGCATTTCCTCAACTACTTGATTTATCCTCTTAGTCTAACCATCAAATTTTGGATGATATGATAAACTAAAATTTAGTCATGTGCTAAAGGATGCATTCAAGGTTCACCAAAGCCTTGAAGTGAATAATTTATCTCGATCTAAAAATAATAATTCTAGTACATCATGTAGTTGTACCACTTCTTTAACAAACTTCTCTATAAATACAAAACCATCATCCATTGAGTTGTCAGCTATGAAATGACCAAATTTGGTTTTTTTATCAATAACTATCAAAATGGTCTCATGCCTATTATGAAATATAAGTAGCCCTACAATAAAATCTAGTGACACTACTACCCATTTATCCTTAGGTATATCATATAAATACAATAAATCTCCTAGGTGGTAATGTTTAGACTTATTATTTTCCATTACTACATACACTGGATGCTTAGTTGGTTATCTAAATTTTATTTTTGAGTAGTCCTTGAAGCAGTGATTATCATTGCACTCCCAACACATTATTATTCTTTGTGGGGCTATAGGAATAATATTAGCCCCTATGGCTATCCCACAATAGTTTTGGTCTTGTTCCTTCTTGAAAGACCTTAATTTTATAGTGTTTATTGGTTTATAACTTTTATTCTTTCCCTAAAATGGATATAACCTTTATTTTTCCCTTGTAAATTATGGTTTTGGTCTGATCTTTTAAAGTTTTTAGGTGCAGGAGATAGATTTTTTCTTTTAGTTTTTCACCTCTTCAACTTAAATTCTTGTCTCAATTTTTGATGAGAATTTTATTTTTATTCTACCCTATAAATAGATTCCATATCATCTACCAACATCTTATTATTTGTCATATTTACGTCATCATCAATAACTCTCACATCCCTAAATTAAAATTTATCACTTTTATCTCTTTATCATGCATGTAGATAACATGATGTAACAGGTTTAAGAACTTATTTTAAGATTATGTAAAAATCATATTTTCCTATTTTAGTAGTTGAATATATGTTATTTTTTTCTCCTTATAATTTTTATTTAAATATATATTCCAAAATTGGCTTTCAAAAGTGGACTAGGTAAGGGTCATAGGCCGGTACCCTTCTGAATCACATAGGTGGTTCCACCATAGGAAAGCATGCCCATTCAACTGATAAACTACCACTTTGGCCTTCACATTTGAAGACATGTTATGAAAATTAAATTATATTTGTATCTTTACAAGTCATGCATCAACCTCATCTCTAGATTCCTCACTCATGAATATAGGTGGTGGAATCTTCTTAAGTTCCTTTTTGATAGAGTTTACCAATCTCAATGGTACTTCTTGGATTGATTGCTCCTCAATTGGTTATATTTAAATATATGGATGTTATTCATGAGGATTATCCTCAAGATTTCTTAGCCTAAGTTTCTAATTATCTATCTTGCCTTAAATGCCATTTAACACTATTAGGATCCCATTTAATACTTCTACATATTTATCAGAGGGGTTTTCACTAATTGCATTCATGTTTGGTGCCTTTTGGAGATTTTACACACTAGAATACAATTGGCGAAAACATATCAGATTTGATCCTAACCATTGTCCTCATAAGTCATAGAACAAAATTTAGACATATCATTACAATAATCATAAATTATTTTAAGTTTTAAATAGTTTTAACAAACTTGTTAATTCAAGCACAAGCTCTAATACTAGGTGAACTAACCCCTAAAAAAATTATGAGCATCACTTCATTCAAAGTGCAAGTGGAGTTATGAATATAACTCACTATATATTATTAAGATTTGTATAATTCACCCAAAATCCATAACCAAAGTTATTCATGTATAATTCCCTTAATTAGGGTGATTACCACTAGAAAAATCTATAAAGAAGATTATTGCTCTAGAAAATGCATGCATTTTAAGGTATATAGTCATGTAGTCCATAACTATAATCCTTCAATTGAATAGGAGTAGACATCATCCTAGTAGGGCAATCTATATGTCCTTACCCTATTTAAGAGACTCACACCTGTGTAAATTATGATATTGATTTGGATGCAACAATTCTTGCCTTACTTGGAATAATTGGGAGGAACATTAGTTATTTGGTCATTAAACCATGTGAACACTATTAAAAATAAAGATAATTATAATAGAGATTTTCCAAATTCATTCATACATTATTTAAAATATTTAAGTAATCAAAGCATACAATATTTCATTTAAAAACCATGACTCATAATGCAAAAGAATCAATGCACAAATTAATTTATTTCTTAACCATAATTAGATAAGCCAAGACAAAGCATGCCTACATCAATCTATAAGAATGTATAAGCGTCCAAGGATGTACTTTATCATTTAAACTTCATACATATAAGAGATATGTACTAGTACTATCCTATATGGATCTTTATACCAAGATCTCATAAATTTAAGTATCATTGCACCATGTTTATTTTTACACTAGACACAAGTTGGGTTATGATTTAATCATATACTCATGAATTGATAAATTTAAGTAAATATAAACTCAAAATTTCTATATGCATGACACTGATTGAGCTACAATAAAATTTCCAAATCCTTCTTAAGATATATATGCATGACTACAATATCAAATCCTTTAACACAACTTAAATGAAATAGTTAAATATATAGCCATTTATTTTTAAATTTTATGAATGTTGATAACTTGATTCAAGCATGAATATATTCATAATCACAAATTACTTTACACTTTTAGTGGAATGAATTAAAACTTTTTATATTAATAACCTTCCTCTTAAAATTTAAAAATTATTTATTATGCATAACCCATGCGCAAGAAACTCAAGCACTAGTATTATTCTATATCTACCCCATAGGGCCACTTGCCAACACCAAAGATAACTTAATTAAAACCAATAACCACTTGTTAAATCCATTAAAAAAAAAAACTTACTACAGCCATACAAATAATAAAATTAACAAATTTCTCAACTCATGAATTAAATTTTGGCACACTACAATTTCAAAAGAATTCTTACACCCATCTAGTAATCAACTCAAGTTAATTTTAAATTGGTTTTAGCTTACTAATTTTATTTATCATAATGCAATAACTCTAAGGAAACACAAATTTTAACAAGTACCCTACAAGTTTAGCACTATCCTTAATTTGAATCATGTTATCCATATACACAACTGTGAAAAAAGTTTTGCAAGATTTTTGTTTAACCATGCCATCAATTTTCTCAAGTGAATAATACAAATTTATTTATAGAAATCAAATATATTAGAAATAAGGTAAAATTTTCATTTAATAATGTCACACCAACATTATCTAATTTCCTATAAGCTTTCAAATTGTGCCACAAATAGAGCTTTTAATTAATGCAACATATTTCTCTTTTTAAATAATAAAAATATAGTCATATTAGAATTTGATTTTATTTCTTAATAATAAATAAATAAATAAATTTATAATATAATTTTTTTAGGTTAAATAAAAGATAATAAAACCCAAAAATAATTTTTACTATCCCTCTATAATTTAGGAAAAATAACTACTTCAATTTTGGGTTCCTGTGTAGAATGCAATATATTATTTTATATTTGTAACAGAATACTACAATAATAATAAGTATAAAGAGTAATTTATAAAATTCCATAGGAAAAAATTTAATCACTAAAATCATGTAAGAATAACACTATACGAATCATGCAAATCCATAATGAGAGAGAAGCCACCAAATGATCTGCATAGTGACCTAATCCATCATATGAACCCCCAAATCAGTGGCCCTCCACCCTGGACATTAGTTGGGTGGTAGAGTCAGGAATTTGTGCTTTGGGTGAAGGTGTGAGCAAGATATTTTTATCCATCATTGGATAATTTATAGTAGTTACTCAAAATTATCAAATAGAGTAACTTTAACATCATGCAACAATGGAGCCAACAATACTACACTAAAACTTTCAGATGTTGCACTTACATAAGTGGGCATCCCAAATCTATCAAGCATCCAACATAAAATAAAACACCCATATCTACAAAAAAAAATTAACCAAGAGAAAATTAACGAACTCAATCATGTTTTAATCGAAGCAAGCAAAATGAAAGAGGTAAAATAAAGGCAAATAATACCTTTACACTAATACTTCAAAATGCACTAAAATCTATGCAAAATAAGCCAAAATATAAATATATAAGCTTGGATATGGTGCCATATTTACACATAATGAAAATAAGAACCAAAAAGGTCAAAATTATCTACACCTAAGTCAAATAAAAATAGCAATAATAAAAACCCAATAGCTATAAAATGAATACGATAGAAAAGAAAAACCCATTTAGTCATTAAATAAATACAATGTAGAAGACGAAAAGACCTAACTCATCATTTTAAGGTAACACATCTAGTAATTAATAGAATAAATTAACCAGTTAGGGTTTTAATATCTTATCCACAAAGGCACTTTAATAATAAAAGCTGATTTTTAAACCCTATACACCATGTGTAAATTTAACTGAAAAACTAAGTATGAAATTATAAAACATTTAATATATTTTGAACTAGAATATAGTAATTTTATGATATTTTAACTAATTTTAGAATCCTTACACATTCATGGGTAAGTCTCATGACTTCCTCTTCAACTTGTAAGTATTTTATAAATATTAAACCAACATATAGAATCAATCTAACCCTACACAGGCATAGAAAGTCAAACTTCCAAAAATAATTAAAAATGCATCACTTGGCATAAATCTACCCTATGAAGAAGAAAATGAAATTATACTTGATTAACCTTTAAAAAAAAATACTTGTCCAACTCCATTCATTTCTTCTATGGTTTGATCTCCTTTTCTCCCTTCTCCCCAAGTATGAATTTTCTCAAGCCATTAAAACCTGTTGTGGTAAATTTTGAACCTCTATTACTCTTCATGTCCACCATTTTACCTCTAGGATTTATCCATAAGACAACACAATAAATGTCATTTCATTTTAAAAAAAAACAATTGATTACTCTTTTTGGGTGAAGAGTCAACCCCCAATGCCATTATTTGCCCTAATAATTAAACTTTTGATTTTTTCTTTCCTATTTTTTATTTATTTATTTATAAATAGATATTATTTATTTTTATTTTTATTTTAATTATAATTCATGTCCAAAATTTCATAACTCTTTTATGGTCATCATGGCCTAGCAAAAATTTATTTAATCGATAACATTATATATGGGTTATTTCTTGCCCAAAGAGAATTAAATCAAGAGCATTATCAAGTCTTGATTCATTATAATATATGGCACTAAATCACTTTAGGCCTCTTGGAAATAAAATAAATACTAAAATACTTAGATTAAATAATTTTAATCACAATATGATCTATGGTAGGCAATGAGTTAATGGGCCTGATATAATATTTAAAGTATTTAAGCTTCTTAGCAACTAGAATAAAGAAAATTGATATCTAAGACAAAAAGGAAAATTATGAATAAGTTGACAAACACAATACACCAATAAAATAAAATAATAAAAAACTAAATGTGGACACAATCACAGTCAAGTGAAATAAAAAGATGAAAATATCAATTAAGCTTAAAAAGTAAAATGAGACAAAAAGAGAGACATCAGGCATGCTGCAACTACTCAAAGACTAGATGACTCATTAACATTATATTTATTATTTAGTGTTGGTGTTATCTAGATTCTCACTACCTCCACCATTATTACCTTAACTACCAAAATCCACTGTAAGCCTAGCTCATGTACTTGTGAGTCTTGCATCCACCAAACATAGTATTAGCAGTATCTAATCTACATAAAAAATATATATACATGTAAAGTGAAACTAAATAAACATCAAAATATAATAATATGATAATGACATCATCAATATACATGATCAGAGTATGCTACCACATTATAACCTTAAATCAATATCTATATGTAAGCATCAAATGATTAGGACTCAAAGATATACTAATACATCTAATAATGTATGTCAAAAAGAGATTAAAATAGTAGGTTATGACATCCTCCTCCCCTTAATGAGGATTCATACTTATGACAAATCAAAATAACCATGGATAGTGTTGTTTAAACAACTATGTATCTTCCCATGTCGCACTTATTTCACTTAGTAGGTCCCATTGTATGAAGACTTGTTGAATCTCTTTATTTCTTAATTTAATGTTGTGATGACCCAAAATTTTTACTAGATATAACTACATCTTTTTCTCTTATGTAACCTATATATTTTTTCCAATCCATCACATGAGATGGATTAGGTACATATTTTCTTAGTAATGCAATGTGAAATACATCATGGATTCTAGATAAATAATATGGTAAAGCCAACTGGTAGACAATATGACTTATCTTGTCCATAATGTTAAATGGTCTAGAAAAATATGGAGCTAACTTGGAGGTTTTTAAAAACTTAATAAAAATTTTATGCAATCTTACTCATAAAATATTTTCATCAACAATAAATTCATACAGTGTTCTCTTTTAATCTACATAGCTCTTTTGCCAATCATGCAGAACTTTTAATTTATTGCATATTATAGCCATCTACTTATCAAATTATTATAGAATTTTAGGCCCAATAATAGCCCTATTGTCCAAACCATCCCTGCCAAGTGGTGTTCAACATTTAATCTCATATAAAGGCTTTAAAAGGAGCCATTTTCAAAATTGAATGGTATGAGTTATTACAGGCAAACTCAACCAAATTGAGTTAGTCCTCCCACTTGTAATACTAGTCCATAACATACATACACAACATGTCCTCAACTACTTAATTCAGTTGCTCAATCTGGCCATCTATTTATGGATGATATAACAAGCTAAAATTTAGTCAGATGCTAAAGGCTATAGTTAAGATTTGTCAAAACATTAAAGTCAATAATTTATCTCAATTTGAAATAATTTATTAATATACACCATGTAATCATACCACCTCTTTAATGAACTAATCTAAAAAAATAGAAGCATCATCTGTTAAGTTGTTGGCTATGAAATGGCCATATCTGTTTGTTTTATCAATCGCCAACAAAATGATGTCATGTTTTTTTATAGTATTTTGGTAACCATAAGATAAAATTCATTGACACTACAACCCATTTATCCCTAGGTATAGCATGCAGGTACAACAAACCTCCTAGATGGTAGTGTTTAGCTTTGTGATTTTCCACTACTACATACACTCAATGCTTAGTTGGCTATCCAAATTTTAATTTTAGGTAATCCTTGTGGTAGTGATTATCACCACACTCCAAACACATTATTGTTCTTTATGGGAATACAAGAACAATATTATCCTTTATGGCTGGCCTATGTTAGTTTTTAAAATCTTGTTCTTTCATGAAAGACCCTAATTTTATAGTGTTTATAGGTTTAAAATTTGTATTCTACCCTTGAAACTAGTTATAACCTTTATTGTTCCCATAGAACTTAGGGTTCTGATCTATTATTTTGAAGTTTTTAGGTACAAGAGATAGGTTTTTGCTTTTAGCTTGTTGCCTATTCAACTTAAATTATTGTCTTACTTTTTGATGAAATTTTTCTTTTTCTTTTTCCCTATGGGTAGATTCTATAACAGCTACCAACATCTTAGGATTTGTTATATTAACAGCATGCATCAATACTTCTCTCATCCCCAATTTAAAATTTTTCACTTTTGTTTCTTCATCATGCATATATTTAACATGATGCAACATGTTTAATAACTTATTTTCATATTAAGAAACAATCATATTTTCTTGGTTTAGTAGCTAAAATTTTGTTATTTTATACTCTTTGTAATTTGCATTTAAATATCTCTTGCAAAATTGGACCAGGTAAGGGTCATAGGTTGGTATCCTTTCAAATCACACAAGTGGTTCTATCATGAGCATCAGACCCATTCAAATGATAAAATTCCACTTTAGATTTAATATTTTAAGACATGTTATGCAAATTAATGTATTTTTGTAGCTTTAAAAGCCATGCATCCACCTTATCTCTAGATTCCTCACCCATTAATATAAGTGGTAGAATATTCTTGAGTTCTTTTATGATAGTGTCTACCACTCTCAGTGGTACTTCTTGGAGTTATTTCTACTCAATAGGTTCTATTTTAAGATGGGGACATTCTTTAGGAGGATTATCCTTAATATTTCTTAGCCTAAGTTCCTGATTATCTATCTTTCCTTAAATGACATTCAACATTATTAAGATCCCATTTAATACTTTGGCATGTTTATCATAGGGTTTTTCACCAATTGAACTCATGTTTGGTACCTCTTGGGTATTTTTAGCATTATTTATAATAAGTTCATCTCTATTTTGATATTGATTTTGGGCTCCATGGCCTTTGCCTTTACATCTACTTCTTAGGACTGCCCTACCCTCACCTTGGACATCAACACCTAGATTACCACCAAATCCAATCCTAACCATTATCTTGGTAATTCATATAATATATTTTAAACATATCATTTGAATAATCATAAATTATTTTAATTTTTAAAGAACTATAACATAATTTCTAGTTTAAGCACAAGCTCTGAAACTAGGTAAAATGAACGCCCTAAAAAATTAAGTGTCTCTTCGTTCAAAGTGAAAGTGGAGTTATGAATATATTTCACTATGCATGATTTATATTTGTATAATGCACCCAAAACCCATAACCAAAGTTATGCATATGCAATCCCCTTAATTAGGGTGATTATTGCTAGAAGATTCTACAAGGAAGATTATTACTCTTGAAAATGCAAATAGTTTAAGGTGTATAGTTATGAATTCCATAACTATAAGCCATAAAATAAATAGGATTAGACATCATCCCAATAAGATAATATATATTTCCTTACCCTATATAAGAGACTCACACCTATGTAAATTAGGACATCGATTTGGGTACAACAATACTTGCCTCACTTGAGACAATTAGGAGTATTAAGTATCTATTCATTAAACCATGTGAACACTATTAAAGGTGAAGATAATGTTAATAAATATTTTCCAATTTACTTCATACACTATTTCCAATATTCAAGTAATCAAAACATATAATATTTCATTTAAAAGCAAAGACTCATAATGTAAAATAATCATTACATAAATAAATTTAGGTCTTAACCATAATTGGATCGGCCAAAACAAAACATGCCTACATCAATATATAAGAATGTATAAGTCTCCAAGGATGTCCTTGCTCATTTCAACTTCATACATATAATAGATATGCAATGGTAACATCCTATATAGATCTTTATACCAAGATCTTGTAAATTTAAGGATCATTACACCATTCTTATTTTTACACTATACACAAGTTGAGATATGAATTAATTATATACTCATGCCTTAATAAATTTAGTTAAATCCAAACTTGTAAGTTATATATCCATGAGACTAATTGATTTACAATACCAAATTTATAAATCCTTCTTAGGATATATATGCATGACTACAATATAAAGTCCTTTAACACAACTTAAATGAAATAATTAAATATATAGTTATTTTTATTAAATTTCATGAATATCACTTAATTCAATCATGCATAGATTAATAATCACATATTCCTATACACTTGTAGTGGAATGAATTAAAACTTACCATTAACAATGTTCCTTTTATAAATTAAAAATCATGTAGTATGCATAACCCATGCCCAAAGAACTCCTACAATAGCATTATGCTATATCTACCCTATAGGGCCACTTGAAAATACCAAACAGAATGTAATTAACACCAATAAAAACTTGTTACAGCCATATAAAAATAATAAAAATAATTACTACATCCATACAAATAATAAAATTAACAAATTTTTCAAACCATGAATTAAATTATAGAACACTACAAATTTAAAAGAATTCATACACCTAACTAGAAATCAACTCAAGTTCATTTTAACTTGGATTTAGCTTACTAATTTTATTTATCATAATGAGACATTTCAAGACATTTATCATAATTTTAGCTAACTAAGATTTATAAGCTTCCAAATCATTCCACAAGTAGATCATTTAATTAATGCAACATATTTCTCTTTTTAAATAACAAGAACACTATCATATTATAATTTTATTTTATTCATTAATACTCAATAAAATGATTTTGATGTGTTTCAAATGTTAAATAGAGGATTATAAAATTTAAAAATTATTGTTGATATCCCTCTATAATTTAGGAGAAGCAACTACTTTAATTTTGGGTTTATGTGAAGAATGCAACATATTCTTTAACATTTATAAGAGAATACTATAGGAATAATAAGTATAAAGAGTAATTTATTTTTATTTGATAGGTAAAAATAGGTTGATGGGACCTAGACCCAGTACAAAATAGAATAGACAAAAAAGTGAGAGAAAGCAACAAAGCCCAAATGAGAAAAGGGTGAAAACCCTAACAAAAATTCTAACACTAATATTTAGCCAATAGTCAACTAATAGATCAAAAAGGACCCAACCAAAATGGGAGACAATATGTTTTTCTAACTCAAAGTAAGTAACTAATTGCTTGGTTATTGTATTAACTTTTTTGTGACATTTACCTCTAGTGTGACTGCCAATAAACAACTACTCCTTAATATCCAGACTCTTCTTTTTAGAATCCATGTGATGGGGATATTTTATGATTTATTTAGAAACTCAAATATCCTCCTCCTCATTTCTATTTTGTATTGAATCCTCTCTAGAGTTTCGGGTCTCAAGATTCCTACCATCATGAACCAAAAACTTTTTAAAACTGAGAAAATTACTTAACCTCTCGAATTCCTCTGAGATTTCTCCACAAAGGAGTTTTGGATTACAATATTGGTGTGGAATTTTTGGATTGAATATTCAACACCATTAATTACATCATACCCTAGGGTGTATTTTTCTTTAGAAGTGAAATAGGTGCTTCTTAAATCAAATTTATGATTTTTTTGTGTACGAGTGCTAGAAGCCCCTAACTTTTTCCCTTGATTCCCCTCTTCAAAAACTAAGGGTTGGTCACCCTCCACCTATAACTCCTTCTAAATATTAATTTTAATATCCTCTAAACTATTCTTGGACCATACTATTTCCCCCCTTTTGATTAGTAGGAAAATGAGGCCCTAGTGAGTAAGATCTATGGCAGGGTTCTTGAAATTTAGAAAAAAAACCTCTAGCGATTTCCTTGGCAAATCAACATGGATGTAATATTTTTTGGACAAGAGTTTTGGCCTATATTTATCCTTCTCTTTTATAAAAAAAATTTACATGAGATCCTCCTTATGATGCTTGTTTTTGAATTTGTTTACTCTATGGCATTCCATTCCTATTATCTCCCTCATCAAATCCTCTATAATTTGGATCTTTAGCCCGTGCATTCTCACCTCATGGTTTTTCCAACCATGGGAAAAATACCTTGAAAGAGATGTGTCATTCCCCACTAGATGTTCCATGAATGGGACCAACCTCCTTTTAACCATTTTCTACCAAACATGATTATTTTTCTTTATGTTAGAGTAGGAAATCAGCTCAAAGTGATCTCTGTCTCTGCCCATATTCACTTTCACTTTATTGTTATCTTTGTAGGTGTTCTAAAAATCACTTAGTGGTATTATAAAATAAAATTAGGAGGAGCAATAATTAGTCTCAGGATAGGTGTGAAAACATGATGACTGACCCTCATGCCACTCCTTTGAAAGGATGGCTTTGTACAGGTGGAAAACCTTACGCTTAACCCATAATATAATCTTAATTTTTTTTATCATCATGAATTTAAATGGAAATTCCATTTTCCTTTTAAACTATTCAGATGACATCATCCATAAGTTCACTATCATGCCAAGTGACATAATCACTTCTAAGGACCACCATATTTACAAGGCAATTAGCTCCCCTATTTCCTTCTATATAAACATGTTCAATAATAACTCCTTTGAAATGGTTGAGAAGGTATTTGACATCACTGATGATTCTATAAATGTTCTATGAAGATGAGGATAAACCCTTCAAATAATTAATGATGTTCATTGAGTCCCCTTCTATTTGGATAATTTGAGAACCTAGTTTGATCACCTCTTCAATGCTCCACAAGGCTACTGATACTTTCACAACATGATTGGTTTAAATTTCAAGGGTCCCTACATAAGCCTCTTGATGTTTATTAAATAATCCCTAATCAAACCACTCACCCTAGCTAGACCAAGATTCCCCTTTCCTACCATGTCAAAATTTAATTTGACCCATTGAGGAATGGGGGGAGACTATTTGATGAGAGATCTGTCCACCCCTTTTGCTTAGGCTTTTCTTGGAATGACCAAATTAAGTTGTTTCAAAATAGTGGAAGAAAGTGGGCATCTTGGATGATTAAAGGTGTGTGTAGAGTTTGACCATTTTTACTGCATAAAATCCTTGATCCTTTTGAAAGTAGACTTAGGATGAGGTTGGTGACACTCAAAGATGCAAGCATTCATGGCTTTCCAGATGGCCCATAATATATTAGGTAGGGTAAAATTACACCAATGAATTAATGAAGGCTCTTCTTAAGGGGATTTCCATTAGGTAATTAAGTCTAGGATTGATCTTAGAAAAACCCATGAAATGTTGGAATCGCTAAAAAATCATTGAAAGATAATCAACTCGAATGGGCAAAAAAGAAAGAGATGTTTCACTATTTACATTGCCTATTTTAAAATAGAGCATCTATTAGGGATGGTTAGACCTCTTTTGATTAGATTATCCATTGTTAATATCTTGTTTTGACCTACTAGCTAGTAGAAGACATTGATTTTGGGGATGAGGTTTTTAATCCAAAGAGATATCCAATTGAAATCCTCCTCATCCAAGTTCCACAAAGATAAGAATCTTGATTTTACCAAGTAAAACCTGTTGGAATTATGTGTCATACAATTTTATATTTCTTAGGAGCTAAAATAATATGAATATGTTGGATGGACTCATTCATAGTTTGAAGTAGATAGTTTTGTTGCTGGTCCAACCCTAGTTTGGATAAAGGTTTCCAGTACTTTCTCCCATTTCTAATTTTCTAATAATTTATAGCTTTGAGCCCATAATTATTCTTGAAGAAAGATATCAATTTTGGGTCTTATAGGGTGGATTTCAGAGGGGTCAAGATCCATGGATCACTCTAGAAATCCACCAAATTTCCTCTTCCAACATTCCATTGGAGCCCTTTTGTTAAGGAGATTCTTATCCACTTGTAGTCCTTTCTAGAAAGTATAACCATTAACAAGACTAGGATCCACTAACAAATGGGAGCCTTCCCCTAAGGATAGGTATTTATCCCTAATTATTTTAGTCCATTGGTTATCCTCTATGACCAATAGCTAGCCTTGATTTACCAGGAGGGCTTGGTTCATGGTTGAAACCTTTCTCAGTCCTAAGCCACCTAAGGAAATTGGGTGACAGGTATGATCCTAGGAAATGAGTAAAAAACTGAATTTGTCCTCTAAACCTCTCCAAAGGAAAGATTTTTGAATACTCTCCACATTGTCTATAATAGATTTTAGAATGTTAAAATTGGACATGAAATAAATTGGAATAATCTAAAGGGAATTCTTAAGAAGTTGAACTTTATTGGCTTGTGTTAGGAGATTCCCTTTCCAACTAACCAACTTCTTCTGAATCTTATTGATGAGGGGGATATAAAAAGAAGGTTTTAGTGATCATTAAAAAAATGGATGCCAAGATAAGCAGATGATAAATTTATAATGTTTTAGATTAAGGTAAAAGCAGGTTTTGAAGGGACCCCGAAACCCTTTAACAAAGAAAGAAAGATGAAATGATAACGCCCACCAGGAATAACAATCCTAAAACTAACTAAAAATAGTATCAAAATCAGGTTTTACAGGGACCTAAAACCATAGACCAAAACCAAAAGAAAGATCACATGTTTTACAAAGACCTAGAAACTCAAAATTAGTTTATAAAACTAAGATCCAACTTCCAAAACTAGTTATAACATCTAGCAGAAAGGACTAGAACAAAAACAATAGCAAGGAAGAAGACCTTAGTCTTCTAATTCCAAGATCATCTTCACAGTCTCATTTCCAACAATTTATGTATCCTATATGGATATTGTAGCTGATGTAGCAGCTTCTTGCTGGGCTTTCTTCCTCAAGCTCTGCCTGGTCCTCTTACTAGCCCCTCCAGAGATTTTATTTCTTCATTAGCTCATATTCCAAGGTTAGTTGTAGCCACACATATGCTAGAAGTAACCTCCTCCATTTTCATTCTACTTTCCTTGATGAGCCTTCTCAGATTATTCTCATAATCCTTAAGTTTAATTGGAATATCACTCATTTGCTTCTCCAAATTATTGATTTTGATCCTATCAGCTTCCTGGTTATGTTGCATTATTTCTACTTTCTTCTTTAGCTCCATCATTTCCTTGTGCATCCACGAATCAACTTGGAAAATTGCATCCACTTTGAATTTAGCCAAATTCATGAAGGAGATCTTATTATCCCTCTGGCGAGCATCACAACTATCATCTGCATTCTCCTATGGAAAGGACTCATCCTTTTCAATTTGGTCCTCCCTTTCCATCATTTTCTCCTCTTTTGTCTCTGTAGGGTTTTTATGCTGGTCATGATCATCCTTTTCTTTTTCTCTAATCTCCATGGCATGATTGGAACCTAGCACCAAATGTTCCTTTTCTCTTGTCAAAGCTAGATCATCAAGTAAATTATTTGTTTCTTTAACACTTCCCCCCACCATAGTCTGATTGTCTTCATGATAAATTTATAATGTTACATCCTATAATATTGGCAATTTTAGATTGAAGAACCAATGTAGTGTTGATGAAGAAAAGATAATTCTTGTTGAAATTCACACTTTGGCTAGACACCCCTTCATACATTTCAAGGATCTTCTTGAAGTGTCTAGCTTCAAAAAATGAGGCTTCTACCATCATAATTATGTTTTCAAAAAAAAATTGGTGAATGATAGGACTGGTGTTAGGAGCACAAATTATTCCCTTAATAATATTGGGAGATTTGGCTATACAGATAAGTCACCTTAAAGCTTCCTCCAAGATGATGAAAAGGTAAGGGGAAATAAGATACCCTATCTTAACTCTCTACTAGTTAGAAAGAAACCTCTAGGTATCCTATTAACTAAAACCAAGAATAAAGGATTGTGAATATAAGAGGTAATTAATTTTTTGACTCAAGAATTAAATCTAGTTTTGGTCAAAATTTTGTCAAAGAACAACTAGGAAACCCAATCATAGGCTTTGTTTATATCAAGTTTTAGGAGCATGCCTTGTTGATCTCAATGATAAACTAAGTGGATGGTTTCATGAACCATAATGAGCTATTGAGATATGTATCTACGAAAAATGAAATCACCTTGCTACTTCACTATTATTTTGTTGAGGATAAGCTAAATTTTAAGGGAAATACCTTTGAAACAATTTTTGTAGAAAGTGGAACATAAGATAATGGGTCTAAAGTTTGACACCTTAGACGCACCTTATTTCTTAAGGATGAGGATAATAAAAGTGTTGTTGAATTCTTGGAGCATGGATCCCAAATTGAAGAATTTAATAACTACCAAACAAACATCATGGCTGATAGTGTCCCAAAAAACCTAGAAAAAGAAAAGAGAAGTCATTGGGCCTAGGGGACTTATCCCCTTCTATGGAGAATACAATAGCCATGATCTCTTATTTTGAAGGGGGTTTGAGGATAGAATAATTATCTTCTTATGAAATAATGCTGCTCAAAAGATTGAAAATTTTATCCTTAAGACTAGAATATCGAGATGAAGAATAGGAAAGCAAAGATTTAAAAAATTCACTGAATAGTGATTCATTTCATCCTCCTTCCTGAACTAAGTTCCATCTTAACCTTGGATCTTCGTAATGAGATTTATTTTCTAGTTTTTAGATGTGGAGTTGTGGAAAAATTTAGTATTTAGATATCCTTTAAGCCATAAATTTCTAGATCTTTATCACTAATCTATTTTTTATTTGGCCTCCAAATTGTGAAATCTACTAAGGAGTTCCTTTTCTTTCATGTGGAGTTTAGCAGAGTAACCTACATCTACAATTTATAGTTCAACCTTGTGAATTTATTCTTCAATAACATTTTTTTGGATAAAGATATTCCCAAACACATTCTTATTCTAGATTTTAAGCATATTTTTAACATGTCTCGATTTCATTGCCAGGATGAACATGGCCGATCCTTGAATGGTGATACTCCACCACTCCTTAATATAGTCTTCTAGTGTATGATTAGAAAGCCACATTTTTTTAAATCTAAAAGGAGTGTCCTTAGTTGTAGAGACTCTATCACTTTAGAATAGAAGGGGATTATGGTTGGATCTAATCCTTGGGAGAGTTGAGAGTAGAGAGGAGAAATAATATAACCAATTAAGAAGAATTAGGAACCTATCGAGTCTTACTTGGATGTGATTGTCATTGAGCCTTCTATTTAACCAAGTGAATTGATTGCCTTTGACTTCTACATCATGAAGGTTAGTGCTTGAGATGAAATCATGCAAGTCCGCCATACTACCATGGTATGAAATAATCCTCTCTTTTTCCCCCTTGGGAATAGAGGAGAGTTGAAGTCTCCTACAACCATCTAATCCAAGTTATTAAATTATTTATTAATATCAATAAAGTTATCCCACAACTTATTCCTTTTAATTTTTGAATTCAAATCATAGACATCTATAATAATCCAAGAAATATTCTCTCACACATTAGACAAAAGGATGGAAATATAGTTATCCTTATTGAGGAGATGAACTCCCTTCAGGACAATAAGGCCCAAGAAAATTTACAAACCCCCCAATGCTCCTCTAGATTTATTTTAGCTATAACACAAACTTTCCTAGAAATTTGACTTGATCTTCTAAAGTTTCTCAGTAGACATCTTAGTTTCTTGAAATAAGAGGATATTTGGTTTATGTTTCAAAATGAGATTTCTAGCCAGTCTCTATTTAGCAGGGTTACTTAAACCTCTTATGTTCTAGGAGATAAATTTCATTTCTTACTATTGGGATAGTGATGGAGGGTTATCTATGTACCCTTAGCCCCTATATATATATATATCCTCCTGATGAGAGTTCTAGGAGGTGGGTTTGCCTTTTGTTTTCTATTGACTCCCAAATTCTGCTTTCTTCATACCCCTCTTGTTGTGAACATTAACCCATTTTCCCTCATCCTGGGAAGAGATATCTCTTTCTTTCAAGGAAATTGAGGATTTTTGGCCTTTAGATAAATTGAGACATCTTGGTTCATAATTAAAAAGTGAAGGAGAAGGAGAGGCAAGGACCTCATGAAGGACTAGGTCATCTCCAAGTAAAGACAAAAGACAAGGTAAGGGACAAGAGGAAATGGGAGAGGAAGGCACCAGAGAGGAGTAATGGGGGGGAGGAGAAACCACTAGATAAGAAAAAGTATCCTTGAGAAAAAGGTCCTACAAGTAGGAAGCAGGATGAGGTGAAAAAGGGGAGAGCAAGAGAGGGGACAAAGACTAAGAAGCATGAAGAGAGATTTGAATCTTGAGCACAGAGGGGCCTCAAAGTGACTTCCCTTTGATAGTATGGGAAATTTATAGAGAGGAGGGAGGGATGGAAGGGGGAAAGGGTGGGGGATAAAGGGAAGATGAGGGAGGAGGGTTCAGAGGGGAGGTGGGGGGAGGCAGGAGAAATGGGAGGAGGAGGAGGGGGAGAAAGGAAAAAGGGATGGATCAGGGGAAGGAAGGGAGGAGGGAAGGAGGAGGATACCTTAGGAAGGGGAGGCAAAAGGGGATGATGGTGGGTGGAGAGAAAGGTAGGGGTTGAGGGGAGGGGAAGAAGGAGGATAAGGTGGGGTTTCTTAACCCAAGATGGGAAAGGAGTAAATGGAGGCTCCTTGAGGTGGGGACAAGCTTTAAAGATTGATTAAGGACATTATAGGTTTGAAAAATATCTAATGACCTATCAAATAGGATTTTCTAGGTCCATGACCCATACTTAGATTTGAGAATGATGAAATGGATCAAAGGTTTGTTAGTAAGAATGAAAACACAAACCTTGGCTACCAGTAGGCACCTTATAAAATGAGCTATTGAGTCAATGGAAATGGGCTAACCTAAGGCCCTCACTATGTTGAAAATAACTTCTAGAGCCTAAAATTATAGTAGAAGTTTTGAAAGGCTGATCTAGACTAGAATGTCTTTAGAGATAGAATAGTTGAGATTAAGGCCTACCTTCTTTTTGTGAAGATAGGTTACGAATTTACCCGTAAACCATGAGCCATTCATGAGGGTCTTAAGTGTGTCTTTAGAAATGGAGAAATTAATAAATAATTTTTTTTAGGCATACCTATAATGTCCATCTAACCTTTGGGTTTCCATTTGAGATTATCACATTTTCAAAAGGAGTCAATGTTAGGGAAAAAATCTATAAATAGTAATCTATAAACATGTTATAGGAAAGAATTTAATAACTACAACCATGTAAAAATAATAAAAAATAAATCATGTAACTCCATAATGAGATAACAAGCACCAAATGATCCACACACTAACCCAAACCATCCTATGAGCCCCTCAATCGATGGCCCTCACCACCCCAATCATCAGTTGGGTGGTGGAGTCAAGAATTTAGGCTTTGGGTGAAGGTTTTTACAAGATATTTTTAGTCATCATTAAGCAATTTGCATTAGTTACACAAAATCATCAAATAGAATAACCTTAAATTCATGCATGAATGAAACCAACAACACTACATCAAAAATTTCACAAGTTGCACTTAAATAAATGGGCTTGTTAAATCTATCAAGCATCCAACATAAAATAAAACACCCATATCTACCAAAAAAAATAAACCAAGAGAAAAGTAATGAGCTCAATCACATTTTAACCCAAGCAAAAAAAAATAAAAGAGGGAAAATAAGGGAGAATAATATCTTTACACCAATAATTTAAAATGCACCAAAATCCAAGCAAAATAAGCCAAAATAGAAATATACAAGCTTGGCTATGGTTTGATATTTACACAAAATAGAAATAAGGACCAGCAAGGTCAAATTTCTCTACATTCAGGCCAAATAAAAATAATAATAATAAAAGTTCAGTAACTATAAAATGAATACAACAAAAAAGAAACACCCATTTGGCCATTAAATAAATACAATAGAGAAAAAAACACCCAACTCACCATTTTAAAGCAACATATCCAACAATGAATAAAATAAATTAACCAACTAGGGTTTTAATTATTATCCACAAAGGCACTTTAATAATAAAAGCTGATTTTTAAACCCTATACACTAGGTGTAAATTTAACCCAAAAAACAAGTATGAAACTCCAAAACATTTAATTTATTTTGAACAAAAATAGAATAATTTTGTGAGATTTTAACTAGTTTTGAGAGCCTTATAGGTTCACAAAGAAGTCTCACAACTTCCTCTTGAACCTATAAGTATTTTATAAATATTAAACCAATATATGTAATCAATCCAATCTTACACAACTATAGAAATACAAAACTCTAAAAAGAATTGAAAATGCATCACTTAATTGTCATAAATCTACCCTATCAAGAAGATAATAAAATTCTCCTTGATTACCCTTCAAAAAAATTAAAATCTTGTCTAACTCCATCCATTTATTCCATGGGTTGATCTTCCCTTCTCCCTTATCCCCAGGCACAAATTTTTCCAAGTCATTAAAGCCTATTGGGGTGAATTTTGAACCTCTATTACTCTTCATGGCTATCATTTTTTCTCTAGGGTTTCTCCATAAGCCAACATAATAAAATGACATTTCTTCCTAGTAAAATAATCAATTGCTCTTTTTGGGTGAAGATTCAACCCATAATGTCATTATTTTCCCTAATAATTATACTTTTGATTTTTTATTTCCACTTTTTATTAATTTATTTATAAATAGATATACTTTATTTTTATTTTTATTTTAACTATAATGCATGGCCAAAATTCCATAGCACCTTTATGATCATCATGCCCTAATAAAAAATTTATTTAATCAATAAGATTAAGCATGGGTTATTTCTTACCCACAGAGAACTAAATCAAGACTATTATCAAGTCCCAAGCCATTATAATGTGTGACATTAACCTGCTCAAGGCATCATGGTAATAAAATGAAGATAAAAATACTTAGATTAAATAATTTTAATCACAATATGATCCATGATGGGCAATAAGTTAATAGGCTTGATATGATATTTAAAATATTTGAGCACCTTAGCATGTAGAATAAATAAAATAGATATCTAAGATAAAAAGGTAGCTTATCACTAAGTTGATACACAGTTGACACTAATTAAAGAAAATAATAAAAAACTAAATGCAAACATAATCATAATCAAGTGAAATAAAAATATGTAAATATGAATCAAGCTTAAATAAATAAAATGAGATAAAAAGAAAGACACCAAACATATTGCAACTGATCAAATACTAGATGGCTCATTACCATTATATTTCTTATCTAGTTTTGGTGTTACGTAGTTGCTCACTGACTCCACCATTATTACCCCAACTGCCAAAATCCACTGCCAGCCTAGATCATGTACCTGTGAGTCTTGTAGCAAAAAAACATGGCATCAAAAACATTTTATCTTAATTAAAAACATATATAATTTAAGTTTGAATTTAATAAACATCATAATATAATACTATACTGATGACATCATTAATATACATGATCAGAGTATGCTACTACATTATAACATCAAATTAGTACCTATATGTAAGCATCAGATGATCAATACTCAAAAATATGCTATTACATATAATAATGTCTATAAAAAAGAGATTCAAATATCAGGTTATGACACTCTAAAATATGGTAAATTATATCTTTCCAAAAACCAACTAACTGAATGTTGAAGAAGCCCCAAAGAAATCTTTTTGTTGCCTTTACTAGAACTACAACTCTATTTAGTGTTTACTATAAGTTTCTCATTAAAATAAAAGAAGGGTAAAAATAAGAAGAGCTTACCAAATAAAGGTTGAACCTAAAATCTAAATATATAAAGTCCCAAAAATCCTCTATAACAATGCTTGGGGAAGACCCCCACATACTCAAGCATTATGTTCATTACAAATAATTTCTTCCTTAATCCTCTAAACATTGTCTTGAGGAATATATTAAGTAGACATCCAATTATAAAAAATCAAATAGGCCACACCCCTATTAGTGAACCATTCATCTATCATATTTCCTTCCTGATACACATGTTGAATAAGAACCTGTTACCTGGAGTCCAAAAATTTAGATAGCTTCATCCACCACATGTTTGATTGACCAAATAATTTTTTTTTCTTGGGATAAAATTATTTATATTTAAATAATAACCCTCTATAATGAGAATATTAACTCACAATTGTTGAGATAACTTTAGACCCCATAGAGCTGTAAGGGATTCAGCCCAATGATTAGACTTAATTCCCATGTATCCTACATAAGCCACCACAAACTTTCCTTGATGATCTTTTATTATACCTCCTCCTCTTGTTGGGATTTGGTTGCCTTTGTAAGCCCCATAAAATTTATGTTTTGACCAACCCAAAGTTTGAGTTTTCCATTTAGCTTTTATGTTACTTACAAGCATAGACTATTCCAAAAATTTACATTCACAATTGCATTTGTTGTTGTTATGTTATCTCAATCTCCATACTATGTTCTAGGTCATTTTATTTTTATTTGTTATTATTATATTTAACTATATTATGTTATACCTATATTAAACTATACTTACAACTCTATCACTATATATAAGAGCTTATTCTATTAATTTTTCCATTTTTTATGTGTTATAAAAAAACATTATCCACAAGTTAAGATAGTTTGAAGCTGCTCATCTTTATATTTCAGATTTGGTTGTATATAGTCTAAATATTGATAATTATAGTCCAAAAATGACTGTGTATATAATCTAAAGTTGGTTGTACATATTTTGGAGCTAGTTGTGTGGGTTTGGATCCGTATATGTGAGTCTAAAGCTTCTTGTATATAGTTTACAGTGGGTTTTGTGAGTTCATAGTCATATTTCTACAAGTGATGATGTTTGTGTTGTTAAATGTTATATATATATATATATATATATATATATATATATATCTCTAAATTTTCATTTACATATTATTTTATTCATATTTTTATCATAATATTCATCCATTAGCACTATATTGATTAATTCATCATATAGACCCATTTTACATTTCTTTCAAGGCTCAATAAAAAATGTAGTTACATAACTCATTTAAATATTTTTTATTGAGCCTTAAATCAAAAAAAAAAAAGTTAAAATCACTTATAGTTTGTTTAAATGTTTCCAAGAGTGATGTATGTTTTTGTGTGGGCCCACATGATCTAACTACATGAACAAGTGTGTGATTATTTTTCTATCATAATGTAGTACATTAAATTTTTAACTCAAAGTAAATTTAAAGCAACGTCATATTTTTTGTTTCAATCAAAGCATGTTTTCTTCTTTATGAACAATTTATTTGTTTTTTCCACATACATGTTTGCATTTTTCTAGGACCAAGTTTAAGTTTTTAATGTATATCATCATAATATTTCCTTTCTTTGATATAAATAATTATCACCTATCTGACATGTGATATACCCCAATTAGAAATTAATTTGACATTTTTTATATATTGAACTATAAAATGAAATGATAAAACACTCTTGAGTGTAGATAAGTAAACCATAACCTAAATCTTAATTTGTTTTTGCAATCTTCAATAAATCAAGACTAAATGTGCAAAAAAAAAATATCAATAACATGAATTTGAAAAATAAATTTTCCTACTTGCCAATATAAATTTGGTTATCCCTTTAACTCAAAATGACATCCCTTCCAATCTGAACACCAATAATTTTCTTCCAACTCAAACAAGATCTAAAAATATGAGATTTTTTTTTAATTGTTGTAGTAAGCCATAATATTGAGTAAGGATAATTGTTTTTACAACAAAAAAACCATGATATTAATAAAGACAACAATTTATGTAAATATAAATCAAATTAGGAAATAATTTCCATTGAAATTATAAACAAACACATTAAAATTTATTTTTACATAATTGAGAATCAAATATTCAATGTTCACACGAAAGTATATATTTAAATATTCAATTGGTAGTTTATATTACAGACAAAATAGTAAAGTAGTTTGAATGAATAATATTTGTCTATCATTAATATAGACAATTACCAATTAAATGTTATAAATTTAATCCATTTTGTCATATTTCATAAAAAAATAATCATTACTCATATGAGTTGCATGTATTATTCTAATAAGATAGGATGCTTTATAAACTTTCTCACATCCTCTTCAATATTATTTAAGGATAGTTTAGTAAATAATGTCATCATCAACCATATATCCTTTTTGAAATACTGATCTTGAGTGACCCTTGTGGATATAATAAAAATTATCTTTAAGGATACATTTATTCACAAAATTGACTATAATAGTATTTTTAGTGTTATAATAAAATTGAGCATTAACCCAAATTATATCTAAATTATTAATACCAATTTCCTATTTTTTTTATCACAATCTAATACTCCCCATAAAAATATAGGACCCTCCTTCACTTCTTTATTATTATTATTATTATTATTATTATTATTATTATTATTATTATTATTATTATTATTATTATTATTATTATTATTATTATTATTTTGAATTGTTATCTATATTAGACATAGTCCAAAATGCAAGTAGAAATTGTGTAGATGCGATAGTTAGAAACTAGGTCATCATCCCTCCTATAGAAAGTGATCATTGTTTATTTAGAATGTTTATTTTTAAAAAAAAAATTAAATTTAGGTATTAGAAACCCATGCAATTTGATAACAAACAAGTGTTTTTTGAGAGCCACTACATAAAATAATAATATTAATAGTTGAAAATATAAAAAATAAATAAGAGAAGTGGTAATTAGTTTTAAATATTTCTTGATTGAGGTACAAAAGTGTCAATTGATGGTGTTTGATTTGTTTCACATGTAGTTTACATCACCACCAATAACATAACTTATTGATGATAGTATAGGTATTTAGTCGTGTTAGTTTGTTATTCAATAGAGACACTTGTTTCTATTGGGTTAGAAGTTGAAATGCTTCCTTGGGATATCTATTTAGTTACAAACATCCTTGATTTTAATGGATCAATGCATTATAATAAATAGTCAAATAAATAAAATAATCTTATTAATAATATAAATATTTGTGACTATTTTTAAGAGTAATTTGCATTTAGTTTTTGGGTCTCACCTTTAATCCCCGTTAGATATTTGTAATAACTTTTAACATCATATTATAATATATATTTTCAAGTATGCATATTGTATGAAAGTCGAAAAATATATATCTATAACTTATACTACTCATTAATATCAAAGCTCGAAGAAGGTAATAAACTATCTATCTACTTAGTAATATTTTTTTATATTGGGGTCATGACCAATAATGGATTTGATAAACCTAAAATATGGGATCTCTTATCACTCAATGTAAAAGGGAAGGTTTCCAAGGCCTCTAGTCAAATTCCATTTTTGATAATCCTAACTAGGTCTTATGATTGTAATAATAATAATAATAATAATAATAATAATAATAATAATAATAATAATAATAATAATAATAATAATCTACTAAATAAACATTCAAACTAATCTTGGAAATTAATATGCAAGATAACCTAGTGCTCACCAAATTTTGTGGTACAAGTCGGGAAGATAATAAAAATGAAAATACAATTATATATATTATAATATATAAATAATCTACTCAAGGAGACATACAATTCAATCCATTATCTCTACAATATCTACTTATTGAAATATGAAGGGATATGAGTATAATTACCTTATTGAAGTAAACCCATCATGTCTCAAGCTCTCCCTTGGCCAATGGTCATTTGAAATAGGTTGTTGTGGCTTGTAAGAATCACAAGGATAGATCATATCTAGGATACAATACTTTTCCTATGCATCCAAGACCTCCATAATACAAGTGTTACTTCAAGGTAAAAACCTAAAAAATAAAACCTCTTATTGATTGTATAAGTAAATTTATAAGAAATAATGATGCACAATTGAATGATATTATCCTTAAAAATGAATTCAAGGGGGTATTTGTAGGCAAGGATTAACCATAAATACTTCTAGGAATGTATCTGACACAGTTGGTTGGGTTGAATTTATTTGGTAGGAAATAGAACCATTAGGCCTCGAATTAGGTTGGCTTGGGTTGATGTATTTATTTAACATGCCCTAAATTCATAACGAGGTCAACATGGTCAAATTTTTCTATTTTATAGACTTTTTTTACATGGTATGAAGGATAGATTTAGCCTAGTCAACATAGTAGGATGGGATGAATGATAGAGTCAACCTAGTCAATCTAGTAGGAAAATAATGTAAAATAGGTAGTATAAATATAAAATAAATAATTAAGTTATAAGTTGACATTTATACATGGATATATAGTTTTCTATACTTTAAATTATATTTTATATTTATACTTTTAGGATGTTTGATATTATTTTTAGACCTTTAGGAGCTATAATGCAAATTCTAGATTTTAGAAGGTCCTACTAGATTTCAAACTTAGCCATGTTTTAGGATTTTAGATTTAGCCATATTTTAAGATTTTAGGATTTCAAGGAGATTCATAGGAGGTGAATGGACAGATACTATAAATAAGTTGGACTAATTATATGAATGATATAAATCCATAATAATCTTACAAAGGATTAGTGGTCCACCCACCCCTTTCCTGGTACACCCTTTAAGGCATGCACTTAGAGAGATAGAAAATCAATAGGTTCCTACATGAGAGAAAGTGATCATAAATAATAAAGTGAAAATATTACATATATACATATTACTGAAGCTTTTTTTAATTTTTTATTTAATTTAATGAATTTGACATGTTATAAATAATTAAAACAAGGGATGAGTATGTACTGCATCTTTTAATCATGAATGCACCAAGCTTTCAAACTGAAATAGATTCTCTAATAACAAAACATAAATATATGTTGGTTTCAAAACATCTAAGGGATCTGTATGGGACCAATCAAACTATATGTCTACCTCTTCCTTAATAATGTTATCTACGTTGTGAATGCCATATATGCCATAAAACATAGAAAATACCTTAAACTCACATTTGTAATTTGGAATTTTGTAACATCATTCAAAAGTGTTTTGATTCATGTGTTTAATACTTTCCATGTAAGTACAAACACTTTTATAAAATAAGTGCACTTCAATCATGGAAAAAAACAAACAAACAAACAAAGGAACTATAACCAATGCAAGTGAATATAAATATAATATCACTTTATGTAATTTTTGTTACAACATTACATAAATTATCAAAATAACTTTAGATCTAAGTGGATGGATAAGTTATTTTGATCCTATTAATGTGGTTTGCAATTAGAAGAGAAAATAACATTAGAATATAAACTCATACATATATTTATCCATTATCTAGGTGATAATAGTGAAAGAATATATATATATATATATATATATATATATATATATATGTATATATATATATATACATATATACATATATATATATATATATGTATATATGTATATATGTATATATGTATGTATATATGTATATATATATATATGTATATGTATATATATATATATGTATATGTATATATATATGTATGTATATATATATATGTATGTATATATATATGTATGTATATATATATATATGTATGTGTATATATATATGTATATATATATATATGTATATATGTATATATGTATATATATATGTATATGTATATATATATATGTATATGTATATGTATATATATATGTATATATACATATATATGTATATATATACATATATATGTATGTATGTATACATATGTATATATATATATATGTATACATATATACATATATATATATATATATGTATATATGTATATATATACATATATATATACGTATATACGTATATATATACATATGTATATATATATATATATGTGTGTGTGTGTGTGTGTGTGTATATATATACATATGTGTGTGTGTGTGTGTGTGTGAATATGTATATATATATATATATATATATATATATATATATATATATATATATATATATATATATATATATATATATATGTTTTTGAAAAGTTAAATATAAATTAAATCCACTTTTATCATCTTTGTCATGATTTTGGATAATGGAAAGGAAAACATAAAATAAAAAAATTCTATTCTATAGAAGGAAAATAGCAATAAAAATAGATGAAGAAATAAAAATGTCAAAGGATGTTAGAATCTGTGTGTGTGTGTGTGTGTGTGTGTGCGCGCGCGCGCGTGCGTGCGTGCATGCATGCGTGTGTCCACACACACACACAAGGATTCTAACATCCTTTGATATTTTTATTTCTTCATCTATATTTATTGCTATTTTCCTTCTATAGAATATAATTTTTTAATTTTATGTTTTCCTTTCCATTATCCAAAATCATGACAAAGATGATAAAAGTGGATTTCATTAATATTTAACTTTTCAACAAATCAAATGTACCGAACCTTATCAAATCAAGTTCTTCTAAAATTCATGACTTAAAATAGTCTAGAATTTTTTCCCTAGATGTTATATCTTCCTTTATTATTTTGATATAAGCATTTAATATTTATTATGTTAAACCAAGTTCAACAATTGGTATTATCCGAACTTATCCATTTAAAATTTTATCTACAAGTATGGATAGCTCTTATAAATAAATTCTTCTCATTCATCTTTAAAGAAAATGTTGGATTGTCAATAGAATTTGGCTTGAAATTTGGAACACATTTATTATTTGGAGAACATGAAATCCCACAATTTTTATAGATATCAAAATAGAAAAAAAATTTACCATATATCATTCAGAAAGAGGATACATTAAATCTTATCATCTAAGATATCTATTTTATTTTTTTCAAAAATATTCAAGATTTCATTTTCAAAACCTTATTTTAGAACATTAAGATAAAGTGTTAGAAGTGGTTTTTGAATTTATTAAATAATTATATTTCAATTCAATTAGAAATATTAAATACCTTCCAATTTTATGTTTTTGTTTGGCTAGTACTAGGGTGATATGTTATTCTCTCTATTATCTAGGTTGGCCTTGTTTCATATAGATGGTTAATAGATTATGTATGGACACATATCTTACTCTCCTTGTTTTTATATTTAAAAATGTTAATTTTCTACTTAGTTATGTCCTTCAGTAATATAATTTTAGTAGGCCTATGTTTCATTATTTCATCTATAGAAATAAAACTATTGTTTGCTAAGATATTATTCTGTGATTTGATGATATTTTGGTCATCATTAATATAAAAATGAATCTTAGGGTCATGAAAGTTTATCTCTAACTCTAAATTTATTATATCACTAATGGTTTATTTAAAATGTAACAATATTTCATCCCTTTGAAGAGATGTTGGGTTTCATTACAATGAAGAAATTAGTTGGTCAAAACTATCTTTGTCATGATATTGGCACTGTATTTAGAAGGTGCCAAGTGATAGAATTAAATTATAATCTTTAAACATGTTTCTTTCCGAAAAAAATATGAATCTCTTATGTTTTTGAGGCCTCATTATTTTTAAACTCTTTCTCATCTTATTTTAAGGTAGTATTTTGCTATGTTGACTATTTTAATTTGTGAAACTCCAATGTTGAATAATCTTTTTCTAGGTTGTCCATCTTTTTCATCCTCATAAAAATAAACATGTTCAAAAGAAATATTATTTTAAAAACTTCCTTATTCATATTTAAGTAGTGAGCGATAGATAAATTAAATCCATACTGATAATTTTTTTTTAAATAGTCATAATTCCATTTAAAATATCTTAATTATTTTATACACCACCCCTATTCGAATCAATATAATTTTCTATTTTCCAGCCATTTCAATAATAAGAATCCCTTTGGTGTCTTATAAAATGAATATTGTCACTATTTGTATACAATGTCACCTCTAACTTCATTTTAATGACTCGACACGAATGTTTATATTCAACCTAAACATCAATTAATTGATTAGAAACACATTTCATAACTAATATAACTCCAATAAATTTATGTGCTCCTTATATTGAATGAAATAACCACAAGTATTTTGGTAGCTATGTGGATAAAAAAATCTCTACAAACCATTCTTCATCTCTTCTCTTCTAATCAATGAAACCATTTATAAATGAGATTTATCTATGCAAGGTGTGTCCACATAGATCCATTTTTTTATACAATCAAATAAATTATTATTAATCATTGAAGTTAAATAAAAAACATAATAAATTAACCTTTCATAGTAAATTTGTTTTAAATTATAGTGAGATATAGTCTAAGTAGAATAAAAAACATTTCAAAAAAAGATAAAAAATTAATTCAATAATAAAAACATGTGAATATAAAAATAAATAATGGATGACAATACATGGCATAATTAACAGTTATTTATATAGGAAACTAAATTATGTTTGTCTTAATCATTTATTTCAAGAATTGGATTCCATTTTAATATAATTCTTACTACTAGGTATTATATATAACAACATTGAAATTAAACAATGTGTATGATATTCATTATGGAATGCAAAAAAAATTAATGAAATAGAAAAATGAAATTTAATATAATTTATCTTAACATTAAATGATTGAAGACACAAAAAGAGGGATGACCATCATAGGCTAAACATAAGTTATGCTAGCAAGGCAACACATACAATTTTCAGACTGAAACTGGTTAGAAAATAGAATGATGATTGATACACATATTATACCCTCTACTATCTATGATCACCCCACTGGATCTAATTGGACTTGGATTTCAATTAATTTTAAATGTTTTATTCCTTATCTTTTTTTTTTTCATTGAGAAATATTTTCAAATTTTAGTTTTGAAAATATGCTAAAGAATCACACTTTTATAATATTTTGAGTTGAAAACTATCTTAAACTATTTACAATCATATTTTGATGATTTCTAAATTGAATATTTATTCAAAGTCAAAATTTTTGTTGTAAACAAAATTACCTTGCAATCTCTTTCAAAACTAACTTTAAGAAGTCTTCATAATTTGAGTTTATGAGGTGTTAGTTCTCTTTAGATTTTTAAACTATTATGCTATTACAATTATCAATTTTATGGTCTTAAAAATGTATCTATGCTTGAATCATTCTAATTATTTGAAAAAATAAGGTGAGGAGATTTAGCACCATCATGATGGAACTTTTCACTTCATAAAATGTTTGGCATGGTAAATATATAAGAGATAGGCATAAAAAAGGAGAAACAAAATTAAATATCCATGTTTTAGAGTATGCTTTTATAAATATGATAAGTAGGCCATTTTTCATCTATAGGCATGAACATTATCAACACAAAGTGCTACACTAATTCCAAACTTTTAAGTAATGAGTTTAATATGGGTACTTCAAATAAGTTTCTTTTCACTTAATTGAAAATTCTTCTACTAATTCTACCATAAGTTTATTTTTAATCTATATTTTGATTGAGAAAGTTATAGACTATTAATAAACATGGCATTCCTCTGATGATACAAAACATAAAGATACATATTGAGGAAAATTGTTCAAATAAGAAGAAGGTTGAAGGTCATGGACATGTTTATTTATGATAAAACACATAATTTTCCCATATTTTAATATTATTACTATTTAAGGCATTGTTTTAGCTTAGACTAATCTTGGGATAAATTAATTAGATATTGTTTGATAGATTAGGATAATGACATGTCAATATTTGGTATTAGGGTAGATCAGAGAATAATTCTATAATTTCTTAATGAGGCCAAGATTGAGACATTATTTTTTAGGATGAGATTATGTCCCAAGAAGTTTTCAAAGAATAACTAGATCAGTGTACTAGTGTAAGATATTCAAATCATAAATGCTCAAAATCAAATGAATGAGGTAGTAACAAGTTAATATAACTTATGTCATTCATAAAGTATAAAATGATGAATGAGTCACTTATTGGTGATAAATCATAGGATTCAACATAAGATATTAATAACAGTAGTTTCCCAAAATAAGAACTAATTATCAGTAATCATGGACTTCAAGAAAAATGAATGTGTTACCTTATTGTCATTACTACATGTTATTAAATGCTTTAACCTATTATAAACACATAAATAATTTCAAATAATAATAGTGAAAATAGGATGAGTAGTTCCTCATTTAGAGTGGTTGGCCACCCACTGTCAACACTAATTCTTAGTATGGAGATGGAGAAAAAAGTACAACTTACCTATTTGTTCTTAATCTATGTTAAATGGTTCAACATATAATTAACATTTAATGATTTTCAAATAGTAATAGTGTAAATAGGATTCCTACTTTAGCATTTAGAATGGGTGTTCGACAACTCTCATAGGTAATTCTTAGGATGAATATGAAGAAAAGTGATGATTTACCCATTTATTATTACTCTATGTTAAATGGTTCAATATATTATTAACATGTAAATATTTTTAAATAGTAAGAGTGAAAACAAGATTACTATTTTTTCATTTAAAGTGGGAGTTTTCCCACTCTCATAGTTAATTCTCAAGATAGAGCTTACAAAAAAGTGAAGACTTACTTTCTTGTTGTTACTAAGCGTTAAATGGTTCAACATATTATTAAAATTTAAATATTTTCAAATATTAATAGTGAAATTAAGATTACTAGTTTATCATTTAGAGTAGGCTACCTCCCACTCTCATAGCTAATTCTTAGGATGGATATGACCAAAAAGTGACAAGTTACCTACTTGTTTTTACTGTGTTAAATTTTTCAACATATTATTATCATGTAAATATTTTTGACATTAATACTAATGCAAATAGGATTTGGAGTTTCTCATTTAGAGATAGTCGTTTCCCACTCTCAAAGATAATTCCTATGATGGACCTATAGAACAAAGGATGAATTACCTTCTTGTTGTTACTTTATGTTAAATGGTTAAATGAATGTGTTCTTAGAATGATAAATAATCAACCAATATGGACATATAATTGATTCACATCATTGATATAGTTTAGAATTTTCCTAGTTCTCAAAGTAATGAAATGTCATGAAATTTTAACATGTGGAAAGATGTGATTGGATCACATGATTGAATTTATTATTTCTCATTCAAACATTTCTAGGGATTGTGAAGTAGTAACAAAGAAAAATTATGATGCATGGCATGATGTGATAGCCTCTCAGCCATGTGGATATATGTGATTAGTTATGTAATTTTAATTGGTTAATAGTTTACATAATAAATTAAAACACATAGTGAAATGTGATTGGTTATGTATTTTTTAGTGATTAATAGTTTACATAATATTATTCATGTAATCAATAAAATCAGAATTAAGAATTTAATTAGTATAACATATTGTATTTAATAGTTTTAATAGTCTAGCAAATTATGTGGTGGTGAGTTGCTTGGGTTATTTGGATGTATCCAATCCCACCAATATTTAATTCCCACTTAGGCATGTGATTCTAGTTATGGCTGTGAGCATTAGGTATACTTGTATGGATCTATTCAATCATTAGTGGTCAGTGTTGGTGATTGGTGATAGTTCCCATAGAATGTGTGGGTGGGTTCCATGGTCTATGAGCTATAACATTATATCAAGGTAATGTGGTCATTAATGTAATTCTCTTGGAGATCTAGGGCCCTTGATTGTGTCCCAAACTGGTTGTTGCTCTAGTGATTAAAAGTAGTTTTTGGTTCCTAGCTCTGGTAAAAAACAATTACCAATAAAAAATGTTTAAATAGTCTTATACCTTAAAATTAAAATTGATTTTAATTACGAAAAATAATCTTATAGTTTACAATATTATAATCTTATAATATTATATATATATATATATATATATATAGACACACACACACACACACACACACATATACATATATTTAATTTAATAGCATTCAATATAGATTATTATAATAGACCTTTATAATAATTATTATATAATTATAACATTCAATAGTATTTTATAGTTTAGAATAAATTTGTAAGTGTCAAAACATAAAAGCTCTTATAAGTATACACATATTTAATTATCTATTATTTATCTATTTAAAATTTTCTTCAAATTACTTTTAAGCTTGTAATTATAGTAAGCTTATTAGAAGGGAAGTCTATAATAAAGTTAAATTTACTAAAAATAATTTTAAGTATAGTATGTTTACTATTTTAATATTTATACATAATTACTATTCACAATTTTTTTATTAAATATTATTTTAAAAAAATATTAACTATTCAAACATATTCAAATTTATAAAATTATATACCTAAGACATTATATGAAACTATATACCCACGATCTATTTGAAATTTGAATATCTTGCCTTAATATTTTTAATCCACATATTTCAATGCAACCCATGCATTTGATTGACAACTATTTGAAATTTTAAAATATCACATGTCAATTTGAGTGTTAATGAAAATTTTAGAAGACATGCTCAAATTTTGAAAATCTTACCTTTTTAAATCAAGCAAGGTTTATTTATGGGACACTACAATATATATTTTTTAGAAAAAAAACTTTTGGGTTTGGTGTTTCATTTTTTACAAGTGAAGAGTGAGGGGAATAATATAAAAAGGTAGTAGTTGGGTGATTCATAGGATTGGGGTGATAAATTTAATATATGAGGAAAATCATAAACAAGATCATGGTGACAAATTTAATATAAGAGCAGGCGTGTTAATAAGATCACGATGATAAATTTTATATACAAGTAGGGGAAATAATAGGATCATGGCTTTGAACTACCATAATATTATAAAATGAAACAAATGGGAGGACCAGGGGCATGAGATTCTAATAAGATAAACTAAAGGTCAAATAAATGTGTTGATAAATTTAATATATATATTTTTAAAATTTTGTATCAGTTTCTAATATGGGTGTTTCATCTAAAAAATATTTGTAAGCTTTATATAATTCATAGAGAATCTATATAATCAAGTTAGTACTTTCTATTCTTTTCCAATGTTACACTTCCAATATGTTTACAATTTTTATATCTATTTTATTCTAAATGCAACTCAAATTTATCATTCTATAGATGATTAATTAATATATACAAATTATTTCTTATGTTTTCCACTATTATAACTATTTTGTTGTAAATTTATGCAAGCATTTTATTTTGTACATGTATATTGATAAAAAATTCACAAGACTCAAACTTTTTAACTTGTTTTTTAATTTCTTTTATATCTTATATTTAAATATTTCATTGTATAGATGAATATTTCATAATAATTTTGTATAATGATATTTAGCTTAACATTTTATCATTTCTTTGTTTTGCTCTTATCAGAGAGAAAGTTTCTTGCTTGTTTCCTTATTTGAAACCCTAATTTTTTAATGCTACAAAGAGGATCTGAAACATAGAATGGTTAATATCTTTCTTTTAATTGTGTTCATATATATTTTTATATTAATTAATAAAATATATATATTTTTTAAAATTATTTCCAATATCAATGAATTTTTTTCTTACCTTACCAAAATATTTAATTCATATATTTATTTTTAGGACACTCAAATATCATCATTGATAAGATTTGGCACCCAAGAGGTATTATATTCAAAATAATTTCATTCTTAATAGAGATATTTAGAGTGGGCCTTATAAATTTATCACATGATCCTATAAAATCCCTTAAGATTAGGTAGCCCATTCTAAAAGGTTTATTTAATTACTTTTTTATTCTATAATACTATGTTTTCTAACAAAAATGAATCCAATCAAGTGCAAACAATGTATCACTAACATGTTTAAACACAAATGATGACCATTTCCTAGAGTAACAACATGGTTAGTACTCATCATATATTCACTAATTAATACATGAGATTCATGTGAATCTTAGAGTGGAAAGCCTCTTATTATAAATGATAACCATGGTAGGGATACTAATAAAAAAAAATGATGCTAATCCTATTTGAACTATAATTTAAAAGCTTTGCCTAGAGTAATAACATGGTTAGTTATAGTCATATATGTACTAAGTAAATACTGAGCTTCATGTAAATATTAGTGTGGGAGGTTTCCCACTTTAAATGAAAAATAGAGTAGGCATACTAGTAAAAATAATGATACTCACCTTATTTTCACTATAACTAAATTTTTTTTGTCTAAAGTAGCAATATGTTTAGTACTCATCCTATATGCACTAATAAAATCTTATGATTCATGTGATTCTTAGAGTGGTAAGTTTACCATTATAAATGAGAACCATGACATGGATACTAATATTACTTGAAACAATGTTATTTATCCTATTTTCACTATTAAATATAAAATATTTACATGTTATGTCGAATTACTATTAATGTTAATTTTTATTCCATTTAATGGTTTTTACCTACACATGTTATTTATATTGATTAGGTATTATTAGGTAATTGGGGAAGCTACTCCTACATGCATGAAGATGTTGGGTCATGTCTATCTTCCACCCATATATGTACCTTTCATAATGTTATTGTTATGAATCTAATCAAGGTAATTATTTCATTTCTTATTACATAATTCTAAATGAAAGCAAGATTATCATTTCATCAAAATTCTTATGTGTTCACCCTACCATATATCAACTATTTGGAAATTAGGTCATGGTATCAAAGAACCCAAATTATAATAATGAGAATAATGTTTTCTATTGAATAAAATGTTGATTTTTGATTCTTATTCTAATATAAATTGTTGAGAAGAGAGAAAATTTTTAAATACATGTGTTCATCTGCAGTCTTATTCTCTCATTGGCCTTGGCATTTACATGTGTTAGTTTTATTTGGCTTATGTCAAATATAACAATATTTTCATGGTTTTTTTATTGGTTATATAATACTTATTTATAGATTTATTTATATTCAACACACATGATTAGTTTTTTAGAACCATGAGGCACATTGGCCAAATAGTCAAAGAGGATATTATTGGAAGCAAAATCACTAAGAGGAGTGAGGGGTAAATCAATGATGCAAGAAAATAAAATTATATTCCAATTATTAAAACTCTTAACCATTAAAAATAATCATTCATAAAGCATATAAACTATTTATTGCAATGAACGAAGAAAACAATGCAAGTTCAAAGCACATAATAGATGAATTATGTAGAAAACCCTTATAGGGGAGAAAACACACTAAAAAATATTTAAACTACTATAATATAAATTTATTTTCTCAATTTATATCAGTACCAACTGATCAAGGATCACCCACCCCTCAATTTGGTCAAGCACCCACTAGACATTTAGCTAGCACCAACTAGCAAGGAGGCTACAACCCCCTCGATGATCAAACAACAACTCAATCACCTCCAAAATGATCTTCACCTTTTATATAATATTTGACACACCTAGTGATGGAATTATATTACTCTAACACCTTCAAACCTACCTATATATATTTTTATTCTAATTGATTTCCAATCAAAACCTTTGCACTAGGTCACCTAAGCAAAATAGGCCTAATAGCCTTGAAACAAATTTGCTTACTTGCTCATGACCTACAATAAAAAAATTTATATACTTGTCAAATATTTAACATAATTTTTTTATAGTTTTCATGGCCTCTTAACCTTATGAAAACTCATATATAATTCACTTCACACACCAATTATCTAACAAGCACAATGAGGCCTAAATAGCCTTATATATATACATGATTCTTTCTCTAATCAATCTTGGTCAGCCAAAAATCTTTTTATTATTAGATAAACATAAAAATATATATTTGGAAACATTACATAAAATATAAATCAACTCATTAGGTCAGCCATGCTTCAAATGTCTCAAAATAACACACTAGGCTTAAGCAAGACCTAAGCAATTAGCCCTCCATTAGGCAAAATGTTACACTTAGATACCAATAGACCTGAACCAAATATGGAACCATTTTAAACAATTTAAAATAAGTTTATACATACCTTATCTATGTTTAAAAATTCATACAATACTTGAAGTTACTTGATCACCTTATGAAACCAATTTTAGCTCTCAACCCTTAAATAGGTCCCATGGAGACCTAATTCACCTTCATGGAACACTTTGAGTCACTATGGCCTAGATGGGCCTCACCAATGACTCAAACCATTTAAATTAATTTACCTACATCCTTTATGATCATATTCCATGCTTAATAAACATCAAAACATTCATTTATACCAAGAAACTTCTATTAGGCCTTAAAGACTTATTAGGCCTAATCAGCCCAAAAACACAATCTTCAGAAATGAGGCTCAAACTAACTGCATATAAACTTTCCAAGCACAGTCCAAATATGGATGGAAATATAAATACCTTATTAAAATAATAAATTCCATAAGACACATTCATTCAATCTACAAAGGCTCATAAACACCACTACAAGAACCCTGCTCAGATCTGCAATAATTAAAGTCAACAAAAGACAACTTTGACCTACAATACCTACACTCGTATGGATAGTCAAAACTCAAAATCACTTTTAAGATGATCTAAATATATTATAATTAATTTATTGTTTTTATACCAATAAGTTTTAATTAATATTTTGACTTTTAAAATCATTTATTATCACTCTAGTTTATTTTAAAAAAACACAATCAATAATAGTCAAATTTCACATGTAATAAATGAAATTGTACGACCAGTAAAACCTCCTAATCAATTTTCCTAGATTTATATTGAAGTTATCTAAAAAATTTATTTTTACATGACCATAAAAATGATCCATTATCAAAATTTATAAAAAAAAATATTATATACTAGTTTACCTTTGTAAATTCAAATGTTTGAATTCTAACAATCACTTTTTAATGCAAATTTGACTATGGAAACTAGTGAAATCTGCCTAGGAAACCAACTTTGAACTACCATAAAAAAAATTTATACATAATTTCAATACGTAAAATTTGAAACACATGATCTAGGAATAAATATAAACAAAGCCATATGACCATATTCTTCTAACACATTCACACATGTGAACATTGATGTCATCAATATACTTACTCAAGAAGTTCTATCAAGTTCACTATGATAAACTAGACCTTAACAAGACTACTCTAATGAATTATTTTCATTTACACAAGTAACCAAAGAAATATTAACCCCTCATTTGACCTCTCAAACATGGCTCATCACCTTAAAGACATCCATATATGATATGCACTCTCAAATCCACTTGGAACCTATCACTTTGTCATTAATGCATTATGTACTAGGATCACCTTGACATCAGTGATGATTAACACATCTAAAAACCATGATTAATAGATATATATAAATTGTCAATAAAATACACATCTCTCTACCACTATTTTTTTATTTGGGTTTGTGTTTGGCTTGAATCACCTTCAATGTTAGGGTTTCAACCTAAGTCAACACCAACATCCAAATATAGGTATATCTTTCATATTCCATAGCTTGATCTCTACTTCAAGTGTCCCCTCTACCCCTCCTGAGTGATTTCAAAACTTTTTATTTCTTACCCATCTTCTTCGATCTATTTGTTTTTAAATCATACTAAAATTATAAAGTGATAGAAGTTGGGGGGATTGATCATAATTAATTTTAAAGGGGGTGTTGTGTGTCTCCTTTCATTTTATTCATGCCTTATTTTCATTTTTACAAACTTAATTATACATTATGGATTCTAATTTTATAATTCCTCTTGTGCATTTTAAATATTATGAATGGAATTATAAAATTCAAATCATTCTGGGTAAGGGTTTACATCATATAACTATGGGAACTGAGACTAAACTAAATACTAACATAGAAAAAATTGAATGGTTTAAACATTGTGACAAAGCATTTGGATTGTTGTATCTTTATGCATCTCCTAATCTTCTCTTTCATGTTGAATCTGTAAAAAATCCTAATGAATTATGAGCCACACTAGAAAATCTCTTTGGGAATATAAATGTGATGAGAGTTCATGAACTAAAGAATAAGCTTATAATCTTAAATATTAGAAGTTTTGACACCTTATATGATTTCATCACTTAGATTAAGTATATGAGATTGTAATTAAAATAATGTGGAATATATAATAAATATGATCAACTAGTTATTTCTATACTCTCCAAACTAGGTCAAGACTATTTTGTGTTTGTCTCCACTTTCCATGCCACAAAAATTAATCTTAGAGCTATATAAAAAATTCTTTTGTAGATGATTTTTTTTTTTTGACTTGACTTAGGAGTAAGATAAGTTAATATAGATGGGTACATTTAAGTCATTAGAACCTTGTTGAGCATGGTCATTGATTTTAGGTCATCATTGATGTCAATGAGAGTATGTGATTCTAGTAAATTAATGACAAAGAGGTTGTGTTTGATAGCTTGGAGAGATATGGCACATTCATAGGTCTATACGGATAAATAAGAAGTTGTGAGGCGTCTATAGATGTCTTTTTGAAGCTCTAGTGTGTCACTTGATCATTTAGAATGAGAAACAAACATCTTCTGTCTGAAGAGAAGTTATATTGTCACAGAACATCATATAAACATGAATGAACTAGCAAGTTTGTTCATTTATTTATAATACTATAAAAGTCAAGTGAGGTCAAATGATTTCATGGAGATGTTGTCTATAGTGATAAAAAAATACCCTAAAGATTTGGAGTCCTAAAGTGTTTTCTAGAATGAGATATAAATATTCAAAGTTGATCTAATAGACTATGATGGGACAAAGATGATAAAGTTAAACTATATTAAAGTCTAAGGTCAACTAGTTAGTATATATAATAGTGCACATTAAATCATATATCTTGATCCAACGATACACATATAAGTCAATATGCCAAATAATGAATGTGCTAGTGATATGTGTTACATTCACGGAGCTTGGATAGAAGATCAACATTTTAAGGGTGTTTATACTATCATAATATTGATGATGTGAGTTGAAGTCAAAGAGTCAAATGTGCATAAGGCACATAGATCTACCAAGTAGCCCAATCATGGGAGCTTAGAGCTTAGATTAAGGGTGAAAATTACAAGATAAAAACTTGGTTAATGCATATAGATTGATTATGTGTATTTAGTCAAAAATTTTAAGGAGCAGGAGATGAGGTCAATGTGTCTAAGGTTTAACATGTGCTCAGTGACCATTGGAATTTAAATATTTGAATTTAAAAGGGAAAATTAGTGTTTAAGTTTTATGCTATAAATTTTGGTATATGTATAATTTCATGTTAGTGTAAAGCTCAAAGTTGTAGAGGAATACAAGGTGCATACAAAAAACCTTATTATATGTTTTGAATATTTTTATATACAAAGTTATGGATCTTCAAAATTGACTATTTGTTTATTAATGGTGCTACTATGTATAGAATAATGTTTGAGCAAATTATGATTTAACAAAAGAGTGTTTTGGTAGGAGGAATCACCAGAAGATGTAATTAAAAGTGATTTTATGTTCTTAATTTACTTGATTAAGTGCTAAATAGGTGAATAGGTCTTTATGAGGCCTATAAGAGCTATTAAGGCCTAATTGAAATGCATAGTTTCTTAAGTGTGACCTATAGTTATTATGGTTGACCTATGTGGATGGTATTGAGCTATGTAGGATATCTTAAGGGTTAAGGCAAGTATTATGGTTGACCTAGATGGTGATATTCAAGAACACTCTATAAATATACCAAGGCAATGGTTTTTATACTTGAGTGTGCATGTGTTGAGAGAGAATAAGATAGAGGCAAAGGAAAGAGATTAGAGAGAGTGTGATAAATGGATGGAGTGATGTAAAAAACTAATTGAGAATGAGTGAAGAATACTAGAGAGATCTAAAAGGGTGTTTTGGATGTATTGATTGTATGAGAAAATTTGTGTGTGTAATGAGTTGAAATAAATGTGTTATACATTGTGTCTACAATCATATTGGTCTATAATCAAAATTCTAGAGTTGTTGACTTAATAAGGTGTTTTATGGGTGCTCAACATCTAGAAAAAGTTGGTGCTTGTTCACACTTAGGGGTGGATGTTCCTTATGAAGTAGATGCTTCACTAAATGGTCTCATATTTGTGATCATTTTATAGGACAAGTAATCCATGTGTTTGTAGGCTTGAAAGTGGGTTTTATTTCCCAACAGGGTTTCCCACGTAGCTATTGTGTTATGTGTTTGATCTTGCTTCATCTTTTTTATTCATTAATATGAACATCATGTATGCTTTATGAATGATTATGGTCATTTATTAAGAGTTTTATTAAGGGCTTTAAAGGATTACATTTGAATGTAGGATCAGGTAAGTATGAAGGAAAATCTCCTTTCAAATTTTTTTCATGTTGTAAAGTTGGTCATTTTATAGCTAGATGTTCAGGAAGAGACAAGTATGAAAATAAAGAATCTGATAAGGAATCTCATGAGGATGAACATAAGAAATTAAAGGGTTCTAGCAAATACAAAAAAATATTCAGTAAAAAAAATGGAAAGAAGGAATCATATAAAAGTAGTAAGATCATTTACCATGAAAAAGATAGTAACTTGTTTATATAGGTAAACACATCTGATAGTGATGATTATTTTTATAATAAGGACATGGAAACATTTTTCATGGTTCTTAGTGATTATGAAGGATAATGTTTTTTAATTAGAGATTTATTTGGTGGAGATAGCTTAGACGAAGAAGGTGAAAAAGTTAGTCTTGAAGATAAATATCTAGAAACTATGGAAGAAATGAAGATACTACAAGGAAATAACAAAAAACAAGACTCATTTATCAAATCCTATGATGAGAAAATTGGAATTTTTGAAGGAAGGATGAGTAATTAAGTCAAGGAGCATGATGAGATCACACAACTTGAAACTCAAGTTTGTACTCTTGATAGAGAAGTAAATAGTAAGAATGAAGATTGTATCATGTATCAATCAAAGATAGAGTCTTTGTAAATGAAATTAAATTAAGCTATGAGTAAAGATACATATGATGATTTAGATAATAAGGATGAATTGATGAGTGCTCTTAAATATATAAATATTGAGAAGAAAAAGAACAAAGAGATAATGTCACAAATCAAGGACTATAAAGAATAATTCAATGCATTTGAAGCAATAATGAATGATGACACTAAAGAACATGAAGATACTATCAAGCATCTCATTGGTCAATTAGAAACTATCTCTACAAGCCTAAAGGCCAAATAAGATGAGTACTTAAGGTATGTAACTAAAATTGAGTCATTAAAAGATGAGTTAGAGAAGACATATTGTAAGGTGAAGTCTTTTATGAAGTTTGAAAAGAACTGAAATCATCTTGAAAATATTATAAGTAGTCAAAAGCATGCAAGTGATAGAATTGGTCTTAGATACAAATAAGAACACAAGTATGTAACTCAAGAAAAGATAAAGGATGAGGTGAATAAGGACAATCAAAATTTTAAGATCAATCATCAATCAAGGAATGAAGGCATTGGCAGAATTAATATAAATCAGATTGATCCAAAGGACTATTCATGTATGGTAATGGTGTTTTATTAATTCCACAATTACATTATTTTTTACCATATAATTATTTTTGTGCTTCTAGTTATGACACATGGTAGGATGGGGAGTAAATGGAGAACCCACATGGTGGGTCCTCAGGCCACCATATAGCCTACCACCAATTCCTTACTATTTCTCCAATCCACAATGCAACCCAACTTAGCTAGAACCCTAACTCACCTTACAACCCAACTAGCCTAGAACCCCAACTCTTCTATCTTGGCACCCCAAATCAACTGATATCCCAACTTGATTGGTAACCCAACTCACCTAGATTCTAAATCGATACATGTCAAAACCAACTCTAATAAAAAGGAAAGAGGCATGGTCATAGCCATGAGATTATTGTCAACACCTTACCTATTTTAAGGGATTATAATAGCCTTATCATATGAATGTGGGAATTTTATAGATACATGCTTTGTTTAAGATGAAATCTATTTGGATTATAGTTAAGTAATAAATGCAGGTAAAGATATATTTAAAGATTCTTGAGCAAAAGGATATATGTTGTGAGGAGGTTTAGGTGATGACAAAGGAGGAGATTTGAAGGGGAACTAGTAGAGAATGGTCTATGTCCCTTTGAAAGGTCATGTAATGACATTTCATAGTCACAAATGCCTTCATGCTAAATAAGGAGAGGATAGAGGCATCAATGGGGGATATTTACAAAGGCCAAACATGAACTACGTGGAGATGGGTATGGATTGAAACACAAAATGTTTGTGTGATTGGTAGAGATATACAGCCTAAATGAAGCTATGGTGAGGCTCTTTATTTTATATGGTTGTATGATGGTAGATATCCACCATCCATCCCATATGACCAACCTATTCCAAGTCTCTTCTATTTATTCTTGTTCTTATAAGCCTGTGCCAAAGGAGTCCCATGGATTTTATTAAATGTAGTTCTAAAATGTCAAATGACCCAAGAGTTAGGTAGAGTGGAATAACTGTAGAAGGTTGAAGGTGTATAGGGTATTATGTTTATGTTTCTAAATAGACCTAAGTCTGTTTGGATGACATATATTTACAAAGTATAAGTAGTTTTTTAATTTTGCATCTATTTGAATGGCCTTCAGCCAAGGAACAAAAAACCATTTTAAAATCCATGGGATAGAACTCTTTATGTAGTCGTAAATTTTGAATGATAAAACATCTAATATAATAAGCCAATATGCCATGATGGAAAAGAAGATAGACATAGATGTTGATGTAGCTGTATAATGACAGATTTGAGATATGATCATATGCCTATATTATTTATGCAGGCCATAGGCATGGTGATATGGATTTAGATCTATCCATTTTAATAGATAAGGTAGCATGAGTTGAGAGAACATTCCTTTATTGATAAAAATCTTTTGGGATAAAGGCATTTGGAGCAAGTTTTTGCCAAAGTAGTGGTATGATGACTCAAGGTAGGTGAGTATTATTTTATTAAGAATGTTATCCATGGAAGAGTTTGGTTTTACAAAGGCTGAGACTATGAAGGGCATCCATTTCCATTTCTAGAGCTTGTGGCCATGGGAGATATGTAGTCTAAAATAGAGGTAGAAACAATACAATAGACTCAAGAAGTGGATGTAGTCTATTTATGTTTTAGCATGGATTTTGGGGCTATGGAGGTAAAAAATTATATCATATATAAGGTTGAGTTTATGAGAGATATGGTAGACCCAAGAGGTGAAATGCCTTTGTTTTGACATTACATAGTATGTGTTGCATTTCTGACCAAACCTATTTAGTTATGTTTCTTCTATTTTGTATAGCCTATGGCTATGGAGGAAATGTATGAATAACAATTGTAAGAAGGTATAATGTCTATTTTTTCAAAGTATTTTGAGTCAAAGGATGGATGTATTATTTTAATTATAGGGTAGTTAAAATGTAGATAATCATGATAGGTAAGGAAAGCAATGTATTTATGATTGTGTATTGATATCTGTGTTTACTTCCTCTAGCCATAGAGGGATTTATATAGTTGTAGTATGATCAAAGGGTTATTATCAGAGTAGTTGGTCTGTCAAAAGGTAGAGTGTAGATGCACTCCTATTTATACCTATTTAAGAGTTTACAAATACACTCAAAAGGAAAATTTCTCAATTATAAGGAGAAGGATGAACATATGCTACAAACAAAGGAAAGACATTTGTCATAGTCATCAAATTTGATTTCAACATCACATTTCAAGTTCTTTAAATCCATTTATGATGTAAGTTAAAAAGTGTATATTTGCATCATTTTTATAATGGATCAGATTTTAGTTCAACAATCTCATAGTTGTATCCCAAATGATGGGTGAAATCGATTGCCACTTTTTGTGTCACTTTTCCTTTCAATTATTCTATGTTTCATTTTTCAATTTAGTTAGAAAAATAATTAATGAGGCACTAAGACTAAATTATGGGAACGTTTAATATGACAATAAATTAGAAGCTTTTTATATTTGGGAATGAGTTTTAAAAGTTATTTGATTAATTTCACTCAATCCTAGATTTTTTCACTAATTATATTTAACTAAGGAATTAAGGTATTTTAGTATCCATTTCACAAACTATATATCTAGTTTACAAATCAAATTTAGTATCAGAGCAAGTGATTGCAAGACCTTACTTTAGTTGTGATATACTTTAGTTTAGAGTTTTTAAATATCATATTTTGGTTTTGATTCTTCTATTTGAGTTAGCTATGTAGGAAGGCTAGTGTAAAGGTAAATTGGAAGGTGTTCCAATTCTCTATAAAAAGACAAGCTTAAGACAACCACGATTCTAGAACTACTAGCCCTACAAGATCAACATAGAAGAACACAACACTTGACAATTGAGGTGGGAGATTGTTTTTGTGAAAGGAAAAACCTTTATTCCTTGGGAAGAATTTAGATAAAATGCAATTCATTTAAAATAATGCATCTCTAATAGGAATTAGTTATAGTTCAATTACTAGTCTTACTTAAAGGGTAGATTGAGGTATGGTTATGGTCTGGTTTAATATTGATACTAACACAATATTTTTGGTCCTTATTAACTAGTTGTGTAGCCTTTATATTTTGGATTACTAATAATATTATGGATGCCTATGTCATTGATTATAGGAATAAGTGAAAAGACTAGTTCCATGGTAAGATAAGGAAATGGAAAAAAGGTGATGTTTAGTATTGGATAATTTTTTGTACTTTGAGTTTTAAACTAGTTTATAGATTGGTTTATTTCATAGCTTTGTTGAGAGATACAAGAAGGTGTTTTAAATACAAACATTTGTTATCTAGTAATCAACAAGTGCAATTCATAGTTCTTAAAGAGGTATGAGTTATTCTCAGTGTAATTATATTTGCATAATTTTGGTTTAAATCTAGATAACATTTGTGTGGGTTAATTTGGAAGTAAAGTATACCTCTATGTAGAATTGTTTTTGAAAGCCTTTGAAATTATAACTTTGGTTATCTAATTATTAGAAGATAGAGTTGACAAGATGAAACCACTTACTATTCATTTTTGAAAACCATGAAAAGGGAATAGCCCTTGTGAATTATATGTTTCATTTTAATAGTTTTACTAAGCATAAATATAGTATTAGACTAGTATGATTTTATTCTCTTTAATACAATAATTTTAGAGGATTCCTAAATATTGGATCTAGGGAAGGAATTTTTGATAAAAAGTGGTGATTGGAAGGATAAATGTTTGATATCTCCTATTTTGGTTTTCCATCTTGATTTGATTTTGGAAACTAACTCAGTTGGATGAGTTGTGGAGGCATGAATCATGGAGCATTCAGACAGTGGAGTAAACCTTGAGATAGGTTTAAAACACTTAGTTTATTCTCACTTTTAAATGATATTTGCTTATATTTACTAGCAGATTTATAAGTTTGATAGGTATAGGGAAAGATTTGAGGGACACAATAGTTAATTTTGTTTTCACAGTTCCCTTGATTATCCTCAAATATGATATGCATGGTGAATTATTCACCTTAGGATAGATAAATCCATTACACATTTTCATACTTGACATTGTATAAATCTAAGTCTCATAGTAATATGGGTAATGTTTGTATTACAAAATTTCTATATACACATGTATGTTTTTTGGTCATGTCATGTAAGTGTACTTTTAAAGACCCATAGATGGTCAACATTTGTAAACATCCAAGTATATAGATGTGTAATTTTTTTATAAATACTTAGGTGTATATAGCATAATGATTTCCCTTGTGTGATAACAAGGAGAATTCCTTAAGCATCATGCAGTGTAGGGGTTGAGAGAATCCATTAGATAGTATGACTATTTTGGGTAATAAGTCTTGTGGTAGAATCGATACAGAGTTTATTATACTCTATATATACAGGTTACAATTTTAGTTAGACCATGAATTTTTGTAGAATTATATTTTTTAGTCTGATTCAAAATGCTATGTAATAGGTTCAATTGGATTCTTGGTACTTTTGAGGACAAAAGCCTCTTTGTGGGGAGGTTTGATCTAGAAGACTATTCATGTATGGTAACAGTGTTTTATTAATTTTATAATTACACTATTTTTACCATATAATTATTTTTGTGATTTTGGTTGTGACATGTAGTAGTATGGGGAGAAAATGGATAACCTAGATTGTGGGTCCTCAGACCACCATGTGGCTTACCACCAATTCCTTACAATTTTTCCAAGCCACAATGCAACCCAACTCTGCTAGTACTCCAACTTTCCTTGCACCCCAACTTGCAATGAAACCCAAATCACCTAGCACCCCAACTTTATTATTACCCTAACTCAGCTAGCACCCCAACTCACTTGCCACCCCAATTTGACTTGCAACCCAATTCACCTAGATTCTAAATTGATACATGCAAAAACTAATTCCAATAAAATGGTAAGAGACATGAATGCATCTATGAGCTTATTATCAACACCTTGCTTATTTTAAGGGATTACAATAGCCTTATCCTATGAATATGGGATTTGTAGAGATGCATGTTTTGTTTTGAATGAAATCCATTTGGATTATAGCTAATTAATAAATCTAGGTAAAGATATATTTAGAGAGGCCCAAGTAAAAGAATGGACATTGTGAGGAAGCCTAGGTGATGGAAAAGGAGGAGATCCAAAGGGGAGTTAGTGGAGAATGGTCTCTAGCCCTTTGGAAGGTTGTGAAATGACATTCCATAGTCACAAATGCCTTCATCCAAAATGAGGAGAGGATAGAGGCATCGATGGGGGATGTTTATAAATACTGAGCCTGAGCTAGGTGGAGATGGGTATGAATTGAAATAAAAAATATCTACATGATTAGAAGAGATATAAAACATAAATGAGCCTATGGTTAGGCTCTTTCTTTGATATGGTTTTATGATGGTAGATATCCACCATCTATCTTGTATGACCAGCTTGTGCCAAGTATATTATATTCATTCTTGTTTTTATAAGCTTGTGTCGAAGGAGTGTCATGGCTTTTTGTTAAATGAATTTATAAAGGTTGAATGACACATGAGATGATCAAAGTATAATGAATATAGAAATATGAAGGTGCATGAGGCATTATCCTTACATTTTTAAATAGACCCAAGTCTGTATGGATGGTGTCTATTTATAAAGGTTGATTAGTTTTTTTAATTTTTCATCTATTTGAATGGCCTTCAGCCAAGGAATGCAAAAACATTTTGAAATCCATGGGATATAACTCTTTATAAAATCCCCAATGCCAAATGAGAAAGTTTCTAATATAATAAACCATTAAGCCTTGACAGAAAGGAAGATAGACTTAACTACTGACATAGTTGTATAATGATGGATCCAAGATATGATGGTGTGCTTGTATTACTTATACAAGCCATAGGCATGGTGATGTGGATGAAGATTTGTCCATTTGAATAATTAAGGTAACATGAGATAAGAGAGATTTCCTTTATTTGTAAAAACCCTGAAAAAAAGCCTTCAGGATAGAGGTGTTTGGAGTGGGTTTTTGCCAAAGCAGTGGTACAATAACCTAGGGTAGGAGAGTCTTATTTTATTGAGACCATTATCCATGGATAAGTTTGGTTTTACAAAGTATGAGACTATAAATGGCATTCTCTTCCATTTGTATATCTTGTGGCATTGGGAGACATGTAATTTGAAACTGAGGTGGGGATAATACAATAGGCTCAAAAAGTGGATGAAGTCTATTTCTATTTTAGCATGACTTTTGGGGCTATAGAGGTAGAAGCCCATAACATATATAGGGATAATTCTATGAGAGATATGGTAGACCCAAGAGGTGAAACACCTTTGTTTTGACATTACATGGTATGTGTTGCATTTTTGACCAAGCCTATATAATTATGTTTCTTATATTTTATATAACTTGTGGCTATGGCGGAAATGTATGAATAACTATTGTAATAAGGTATAACACTTATTTTAATAGGGATTTTGAGTCAAAGGCTAGATGTTTTATTTTAATTACAAGTTAGTTAAATACATAGAGAATCATGATAGGCAAGGAAAATAATTTATTTATGATTGTGTATTGATATGCATGACTATATAACTTATTACTTGCTCTAGCCATAGAAGGATGTTTATAGTTGCATTATGACCAAATGGTTATTATTAGATTTATTGGTCCATTAGAAGGTATAGGGTAAAGACACTCCTATTTATGCCCATTTAAGAGTTTACAAATATACTCAAATGGAGAATTTCTCAAATATATAGAGAAGGATGAATAGATGTTACAGACAAAGGAAAGATGTTTGTTAGAGTCTTAAAAGTTCATTTCAGCATCACATGTTAGGTTCCTTAAATACATTTATGATGTATGTTGAAAAGTGTATATTGGCATCATTTTTATAATGGATTAGATTATAATTTAAAAATCCTAGAGACATATCCCAAATCATGGGTGAAATCTGTTACCACTTTTGGTGTCACTTTTCCTTTCAATTATTTTATGCTTCATTTTTTAATTAAAATTGGAAAAATAATTATTGAGGCACTAAGATTAAATTATGGGAAAGTTTAATATGACAACAAATAAATAGTTTTTTATATATAGGAATGAGTTTAAAAAGTATCTAATTAATTTCACTCAATCCTAGATTTTCAGACCAATTCTATTTAATTAAGGAACTGAGATATTTTAGCATCCATTTCATAAATTTTTTGCCCAGTTTATGGATCACAGATTAGATAACCAAATGTTATGAGGTATGTAAATTTAAATAGACATTGTTACTCTTTTAATCCATTTGGTCATAGGTCAAAAGATTGTAAATATTCTCAAGGAATGAATTTTCATGAAATTATGAACAAGACTATGGCAAACATGAATAACATCATCACTCAAGACAGTCAATAGGTTCAGAAGAAAAGAATGACATCTTTTGCTACAAGTGTAAAGGGTTTGCTCATATTGCAAATTTTTGTAATATCTTCAATAGGAGATCAAATGATTAAGTACATGAATGAATCCTTGAAACTCCAAGGAATCATCATAGTTATCAATAATAAGGTATGTCCATTATAATAAATCTCATTTTTCTAAATGTCATGAGAGAGGTCACATAACAAGGTTATGCAAGAATGATCAGTATTCTACTTCAAAAATTATCAATCCTAACATGAAGAGAAGGATTCATAGTGAATGGAGGCCTAATAAGGTAAATGAAAAACAAGTTAAAAATGGATTATTTACCATGAAAATATAGGGAGCAAGTTCAAGTATCAAGGAACAACCTTATTTGCCCAAATGGATAAGGAAATCAAGTAGGATCTTGAGATAAAAGATAAGAATATGTTGAGAACTCATTCCAAGAAAATATGAAGATGAGGGAGGAATACAAGTCAAGTAAAATAATGGATATATGGGAGTCTCCTAAGTTTTGGGATATTAAGTCCCTCCATGACAAGTGGGTGTCTCTACTTATGCTTCTTAGGAGACATCTATCATGTGTGGATCCAAGTGTGTGTGCTCTAGGTTATGATCAAAATCCAAATTAGTACAAAGGTATGCTCTTTTCAATTTTTTATTATACAAGAAGTGTTTGGCTAAGGGGGAACTAATTTAGTTAGCTTTATTATCTCTAAGAATATATGCATAATGTAAGGGGGATCTTATGTGAAGATACTTTAATCATGATAGAAGTGTGAAGATGTCTGATACAGTTTTGAATTAAAAAATATTGACATGATGACTTGATCAAACCAAGTCATGTATTTTGAAAAGTTTTTTGAATCTTCTTTCTTGAGAAAAAAATGATTATGAGTCTTGTAGGTAGATAGGTCCAAGGATCAAACAATTCCAAGTTTAGATTAGTGCATGACAAAGGGGGAACAATTTTTTACATGCTTGAAAGTATGTAAGTATCCTAAGCATCTTAAATAGTATTTGAATGCATACATGATGTTGAGAAATGATTGTTGGCATGTTCAAGAAGAGACCCTAATGAAATTAGATGAAATCATAATACAAATAAAATCATTCTGAGCATGTTTTGCCATAAATGACAAAGGGGGAGATTGTTGAGCATGGTCACTGATGTAAAATAGAGCATGTGTTTCTAGTACATGAATTACAAAGAGGTTATGTTTGATATATTGGAGAGATACAACACATTTTTAGGTATGTAAGGATAAATAGTAAATTGTGAGACATCCATAGACGTCTTGATGAACCTATGGTATGTCACTTGATCATTTGGAATGAGAAACATGCATCTTTGAGGTTAAGAGAGGATAGACTATCATAGACCATCATGTAGACATGATTGGTAGTAAAAAATTCAACCATGGTCAAATGATTTCATGGGGATGTTTTTTATAGTGCTAAGAAGGTACCCTAAATATTTGGAGTCCTAATGTGTTTTCTAGCTTGAGATATAAATACTCAAAGTTGCTCTAATAGACTGTGATGGGCTAGAGAACATCAAGTTATACTATATTGAAGTCTAAGGTCAGCTAGTTAGTAGATCTAATGGTATGCATTAAATCATAGATGTTGATCCAACAATACACATAATAGTCAATATGTCAAAGAATGAATGTGCTAGTGACATGTGTCACATTCATAGAGATTAGATAGAAGATCAATAGTTTGTGAGAATTCACACTATCATAAGATCAATGGTGTGATTTGAATTCAAAGATTAAAATTTTTGGAAGGCACGCATAGCTTCCAAGTGGCAAAATCATGGGAGCTTAGATCAAAAGTAAGCATTGCAAGATAAGGACCTAGTTAATCCATAGAGATTGATGATGCATATTTAGTCAATTTTTTTAGGGATCATAAGATGAGGTCAACATGTCTATGGTTTTAACATATGCTTAGTGACTGTTTAAATTTAAATATTTTAATTTGTGAGGGAAAACTAGTGTTCAAGTTTTATGTTATAATTTTTGATATATGCATAATTTCATGGTGGTGTAAAAATAAAAGTTGTAGAGGACTTAAAGTCACATCCATAGAACCTAGTTAAAAGGTTTGAATATTCTTATATATAAATTTATATATCTTCAAATTTTATTATTTATTCATTAATGGTGCTACTATGTATAAAATAATATTTGAGCAAATTGTGTTTTAGCATAAGAGTGTTTTGGTGGGAGCAATCACTTGAAGATGTCTTAGAGATCGTATGGAGTGGAACCATGTAATTAAAAGTGATATTATATTATTAATTTACTTGATGAAATTTTAAATGTGTGCATAGGTCTCTATGAAACCTATAAGAGCTATTGAGGCCTAATTAAAAGGTGTAATTGTTTAGTATGACCCATAGATGTTATGGCTAACCTATGTGGATGGTATTAAGATATGTAAGGTTTATTAAGGGTTAAGACAAGTATTATGGATGACCTAGATGGTGATATTCAAGAAGAATATATAAATAGCAGAGACCAAGGCAATGGTTTCAAGACTTGAGTATGCATGTGTTGAGAGAGAATAAGACATAGGCTAAGGAAAGAGATTAGGGAGAGTGTGCTCAGTGGATGGACTAACATACATAATTGATTAAGGATGAGTGGAAAAGGCTAGAGAGATCCAAAAGGGTGTTTTTGATGAATTTACTATATGATCAAGTGTGTGTGTGTGTGTGTGTGTGTGTGTGTGTGTGTGTGAGAGAGAGAGAGAGAGAGAGAGAGAGAGAGAGAGAGAGAGAGAGAGAGAGAGAGAGAGAGAGAGAGAGAGAGATAGGTTGAAATAATGGTGTTATACATTATGTCTCTAATCATATTGTTCTGTAATAAAAAATTTATAGTTATTGATTTAATAAGGTGTTGTGTGGGTGCTCAACATCTAGAACAAGTGGTTGCTTTCTCACACTTAGGGGTGGGTGATCTTTTTGAAGTAGGTGTTTCACTAAAATGTCTCATGTTTTTTTATCATCTTATAAGACAAGTAGTTCATGTGTTTATAAGCTTGAGAGTGGGTTTTATTCCCCAAGACGGTTTCCCACATAGATCTTGTGTTATGTGTGTGATCTTGATTCATCTTTGTTATTCATTATTATGAACATCTTGTATTCTTTATGAATGCTTATGGTCATTGATTAAGAGTTTGAAATGATTACATTTAAATTTTGAAATATCTTGCACCACTTACTCAACCCCCCCCCCCCAATGATTATACCTCCAACAAACCACATACTATAATTAATGGAACGGGAAGCCAAAGGATTAAAATTAAAAGAAGAAGAAATAAAATAAAAGGATTAAGAGGAAACTAAGCAAAATCCTCATACCTACAAATAAACCAATGAGACATCCTCTTTTAGTGTTAAGAATAAGAAAGGAGAGGATCAAATATGAGTATTTCTTTGGAAATCATAATGAAAGTAAATGATTTAAAAATCAAATTTACCACCTAAGTAGTCTTATTGAGATGAAAAATATAGGTGTAATTAAATCTATCAAACCAAGTTCATTAATCTTATAATCCTTTAAGGATAATGGAAATGATACATAAAATGAAAATGAAAATGGTATAGAGAAAGTAAAAGGTAAGCCCTAGTTGCAATTTTACCTCTAAATCCTACATTAGTTATTGACTCTAGTGCATCACATCACATATATTCTTCACAAGTAGATTTAACTTATTTGGAACCATGTGACATGTTGACTATTTGATTGGATGGAAACATATATACATAGGCTTTCGAGATATGGAATGTTGAAGTGAGTGGTGGAAAATTCAATAATGTTGTAAGTATTTTCTCACTTTCAACTAATCTATTATCAATCTATCAGATTACTCACTTTGGTCTGGGTATGTGAGTTGAGTTCACTCCAAATTCATTGTATGTAATAGAGTTTTATAGTGATACTATAGTGGTAGTGGGAATATTCAATCATCATAATCAATCATATACCTTCAAACACTTTGTGCCTAACTCTTATTCAAATTATTTTTCACCACACTCACCTAAAAATTGATTACTTTTATGATCCTAAGCACATATCTGATTATGAAGACTCATATTCTAGCACAAATGACTATAGTAGTGGTAGGGACACACATATACCATCTCCTTATCACCTTTAAGATTAAAAAGTTACTTATTGATCCACATAATTTTTTTCCACTTTAGACATGACAAGGACTCATTATTTATCATGCAGTCTAGTATATAGTTACAAGACATTCCACATTCCTTCTTTACCTCTAATTTTGATAGACCATCATTGCATGGATCATTTGGATCATCCACTATGCATGAGGAGTATAATTTATTGTATAGGAACCACACCTTGGTTGGATATCCATTAGGAATTTGGAGGACACATTGAATATTCTAGGGTGATCCACTCTTCATTATACTTGCTTATGATCTATAAACACTCTAGAGAGTGTATTTAGAGAATAGAGGTCAGTGCAGATAGTTTTATCCTCAAGTGGGGTTTATTACCACTCTTTTCTTATTATCTCTCTTTTAAAGGGGAGTTTTTCCTATGGGTTTTCTCATTTTAATCCAATTTATGAGAGTTTATGTGTACTTGGGTACTTTATCAAATGTAGTTTCTAGGACCTAGTTCTTATACCCACCTAAGTTATGCTTAATGGGGATGTGATTATTGGTTTTTATTATATTTAATGAATTTTATATACACATGTTATTTAGCTTGCTTAGGTGTTATTAGGTCATTAGGAAATATAATCCCACATGCATGAGTATGTTGGGTCATTCCTATCTTCCACCTATATATGTACCTTTCCTAATGCTATTATTATCAATATAATCAAGGAAATTATTGAATTTTTTCTTCCATAATTCTAAATATAAACATGGTTATAATTTTAATATAATTATTATGCATTTATTCTACTAGAGACCAACTATTGGTAAATTATGTCAATTACTTTATTGTTCTATTTTATGAGGTTGTCTATTAACAAAAAAATGAATCCAACACATGTGAAAATAGTGTATCATTAACATGTTTAAAAAAAAACATTTCCAAAGTAAAATCATGGTGAGTACTTGTCTTCTATGCACTATATAAATCATGAGAATCTTGTGGTTCTTAGAGTGGGTGGCCATCTCTAAATGAGAACTGTGGTTGGATAATATTATTAGAAACAAAGTTGATTATCCTAATATTTTCAATATAACCAGAAGTCTTTACATGTTATGTTGAATTACTTTGTTGTTCTGTATAACTATGATTTCTATTAACAAAAACATAATCCAACCATGTGAAAGTAATGTGTCATTGACATGTTAAAAAACAAATGAGAAACATTTCACATAGTAACATCATGGTTAGTACTCATCCTATATGCACTAATTAAATCTTGAGATTCATGTGGATCTTCGAGTGGGTAGTTGCACAATCTAAATGAGAAATATGGCATGAATAATAATATTGTAACAAATGTTAATCATCTTAATATTTTTAATATAATTGAAAATAGTTACATGTTATGTTGAATTAATTTGTTTCTCTATCTAATTAAGTTTTATATTAAAAATATGAATCTAAACATGTACAAATAGTGTCACATTGACATGTTAGAAAATAAATGAGAACTATTTCCCAAAGTAACACATGGTTTGTAATTGTCCTAAATACCATAGTAAATCATGATATTATTGTGGATATTAGAATTGGTGGTTTCCCAATCTAAATTATAGCTATTGTGTCAATATTATTACTATAAATGTTTCTAATCATCTTATAATTTTCAATATAACTGAGAATCCTTACACGTTATGTCAAATTACTTTCTTGTTATATCTAACTAGGTTTTCTCTTTAAAAAACATGAATCCAAACATGTGTAAACAATGTTTCATGGACACGTTAAATAATAAATGAGAAACATTACCCATAGAAATATCCTAGTTAGTACTCATCCTATATTCACTAAGTAAATCCTAGGATTCATGTGAATCATAGAGTGGGTAGCTACCCACTCTAAATGAGAACTATGACATCGATACTATTATTAAAAAAAATGTTATTTAACCTAATATATTAGATATTACTAAAAATATATAATGTTGATTTAATTTATTATTCTATCTAACTAGGTTTTTTATTAAAAAAAATTAATCCAACCATGTGTAAATAATGTGACATTGACATGTTAAAAACAAATGAGAACCATTGAATATATTAACAACATGGTTAGTGATCATCCTATATGGACTAAGTAAATCTTGAGATTCATGTGAATCCTAGAGTGGATGGTCACCCAATCTAAATGAGAACCATGTCAGGGATACTAGTAGAATTGTTATTCATCATGGTATTTTTTTATCTAGATTCAAAGTCCCATGCTAAATTCTAATGCAAAGTCTCAACACACATTTAGATGGAAATTTGATTTTTGTTACTCCATTTATGTCCTTCTAAACACATATTTCACATTATACAACATTATAGTAAGAGGATATTCATTCATTCAACTGTCTCATACTTTAATGTAGCTTGGTGCCATTGAAAATTATGATTCTTCCTTGTAAAAAAGCAATCCTTTCTGATGCATGTATAATTTTTAGATGAAGGTAGTCCCTAAGTACAAGATTCAGAATAGATTATATATTCGATGGAAATTTTTTACTAGAATGTTGTATCATGTAATATAATGTGTTGAAGGACATAAATGATATGAAAATCATTCAATTTGAGACTAATAATAGTTTTTTAAGTTTGATTTTTAGGAGTATAATTACATTTTTTATTAATGCTAGACCTCCTATTTCAGTGGAATTTAGAGGTTGTTAATGTTTTCTAGTGTAATTATAATCCTATGTAATACTTTTCAAACTATTAATACTATCAGTATCAACATTCCCTTTGTCTTCTTATATTTTTTCTTTTCATATTTAAAACATTTATAGGGACCACTCCCATGTATTGATTTTAAAGGATAAGTACAAAAAATAAATGAGTCTTACATCTCATCTTGATCCATAATTTCATTCTTCAATTGAGATATTATTTTAATAATGATTTTAGCCCAGTTGAGTACCCAACTACTAAAGTTTTTTGGGGAATATTAATTTCTTTTTATTGGAGTCATCCCCATGCAAATAACACCTATAATTTTTTAAAAAAGGTTTCCAACTAAAAATTTTTGGGGAAAATTACTTCATTTTCATTTAAGCTTAACATTTTTATTGATTTTATTAATTCTACCTCCACATTACTTATCATTGAACACCTACATGTATTTTATAAATATATTAAAAAATCATCTTGCATTCAATTATCTTTTTGAAATCAGTGTTAATTTCTTGTATAGAAGGTATGCCATTATTCTATATGATTATTCAAATATATTATAATCACATCTTTGCTCTAATATGTCTTGTTATTTAAATGGATAAATGCCCTAATTCATGGATAATTTTGGTAATATTTTTTAGAATTATTGAATTTAATTTATCTTATTATTATTACTATAATTATTGTTTGTTAAACCTAGGGATGTAACTGTTTCATCTGAATTTTCACTTAAGTTCTAAAGAAAGAGAGAAAAGCAACTTAATATGGGTATGGTTGAAAAACCTATTTAGTTGTGCACATGCTAAACAAGAAGATTGTGAAGAGATCCTCTTTGGCTTGGGAGGAAGACCTATAGATAAGAAATCACTAAAGAAAACTTGTTTGTTAGTCAGATAATTGGGTGGATTGCCTAGCGATAGCTAGATCTTAGAAGTGAGATCTATTTTAGGGTATGTCAATCCACATGTTTCAAACAACTAAGTTGATAAAACTAGAAATAAGGTACTTGCATCAATTACAAAATATTATTAAAACTGAAATCAAGGATGCTTGTTAAGGAAATAGGCTAGAAATGATCAAATTAGTGATAAAATAATTAATACTAGCACCAAGGTCTTAGGGTATGCTTAAATTTTTTTGAAAAAAGTCTGTGAGTTTTTAGAAATATAGAAAATAAGATTTGATTAGGTGTAGGTGGGTGAAAATAGGTTTCTATTTTTTGGTGTCATAGGTGACCATCGATAGTCAGGATGACTATCAATAGTTATGCCTGACCATCAATGGTTAAGGTCTGACCATTAATGGTTGACTATATAATTCAAGGTTTGACAAATAGATGAATGTTGGGATCTTAGAGATGGCTTCCAAGATTTAGGTAAGGGTTGGGTTGATTTCAAAATGCAATTAAGGTACATAAATATTAACAAACAAGTACGTGTCTTACCAAACATTATTTGGGTGGGTGGTTAATGTAGTTAGCCTATTGGTGGAATTTGGCTTGATTCTAGTAAAGTAACAGTACTAGAGAGCTTGGTTGAGAGGTAATGATAATTTGGCTCATAATAAGATGGATGATAATGCTTGATAACATTGATGATGCTAATGATGGTGTTTGACCTATAAAATAAATCTCCTAAATTATTGAGCTCATGATAATTATTACAGATGCATTTAACCTCCTAGGCCTCTCTCTCTTATAAGTACAAATAAGAGGTGGAAGTGAAGGTGTAACTAGGTCATCTAAATATAATTTGTGCATACAAAGGCTTAAAACACAAAGGAGACAAGGTTATATTTACAAATCGGTTAGTGGAACTTACATGCTCTTGGCTAAAAGGTGGAGCCTGATCATCAATAGCCAAGGGTTCCTAAAGCTGACCATTGATGGTCACCCTGACCATCGACGGTCAGGATCCATAAGAATAGTGTCTTGAAGGTCAGGGTTATTTAGTTAGGTGAAATTGAGTTCATATTGGTTAGTTCAGGCTTGATAGGTGTAGTTTGGTCTCAAGGGGGTCCTAGCATAGGTCTAGGGGTATCTCAACATTTAGAAGTGAAGGTGTGTAGATTTTTGGTGTCTACATTTTGCCCCTTCTTATTATGTGTCTTGCACAAATGAGTTTCAAAACAAAAATAGATTATGGGTCAAGGGTCTAGTCGCCCTGAGAGTGGGAGGAGGTATTCCCCCTTAAACTAGGATTTGGTGAGGTGAATTTGAAGTGGGTATGGGTTTGATAAGTGGCAAATGGTGAGTCATGAGGTGGTGACATGAGGTCAAGAATTTAAGACATGAACTTGCACACAAAATGCAACAAAAGATGTGATAGCCAAGATAATGCATAAACTAGGTTGCCATATGTGTAAAAAATAAGGGTTAGTTCCAAGAAAGACAAGTGATGAGTAAAACTTGTGATCACTTATAAGCATGGTGGCTGGGAACAATCATAAATGCAAGTCTCTTAAGTGATTTCTATATTTTTGATGGGTATCCAAGGTAGGAAGTGATCATGGGGAAAACACAATTGGTTCAAATATAATGGGTATCTAAGGTAGGAAGTGTTCTCGGTGACACACAAGTGGGTCAGTATGTGTGAGGTGGCATAAAATACAATAAGGGTCAACATGGCAATGTTGTAACTATAGTCAAAGGAGCAATCAATAAGTGTCACTAAATTTCATGCCAGATGGGAAATAATAGACTAATGGTAAGGTGATGAGGTGGTTGGGTTGGCGGGAGATAGGCATTCTCTAAAGTAGGTAAGATCTTGGTGTAATTATGTTATGATTTGGTAGGTTACATGTAAAAAGTAGAATTGGGGGTTTAAAGGGTTTACTGACCATTGATGGTTAGGGTCCTTTGAAGGTGACCATTAATGGTCACCTTGACATTGATGAGTAAGGGAAATCCTAATAACCTAGATAGGTAAAATTAAAAACAAGACTTATTTTTACTATTATTACTATTTTACTTTGTTGAGTTTGGCATGGGTAATTTTGATGCTTTGCAAGGAAGGTATTTGTTGAGGTGGGTGTTGCTCATTAGTTAGAGGCATATGGGTGATTACATGGGTTCAAGATTTAGGGAGCAAGAGGATACGGTTGAGCACTTTCTCATGAGCTTAGACCATGGAGGAGGTCAAGGAATGAGCTATGGGTGCATTTAAATTGGTAGTGTACTTTGATTTTGCATTATTGAAATTACTTGGGTGGGTAGGTTTGAAAATGTATAATTTTGCCTATATGCCCTAGGTAGGATTTTTGAAGTGTTTGGTCAAAATGGTTAGTAGAGTGTCAAATTGATAGGGTAAGTAGGTAAATTGGGTAGCATGTTAGCTGGGTAGGGTACTTAGGTTAGTGTATTTTAATTTTGTTTACTATTTTGGCTCTTGGGGATTTTGGGCATTCTAGCCATGGAACAACCATAGGTGATCATCGATGGTCGATACCCTAAGAGCCAAAACACCCATAGGTGATCATTGATAGTCAACACCTTAATAACTAGGGGTCCCCAACTATTGATAGTCAGGATGACCACTAGTGGTTAGCTAGGATAGGGAAGGGTGTTTTAAAAAGTGTCTAGGGCTTAGGTATGATAATTAGGTTTAATGGTTAGGGTTAAAATAAGTGGTTAGGATTAAATTATGGCTAAATAGGTTGGGCATAAGGGGTAAATAGGTTGTGGTTATAGTAAGGCCAAATAGATTAGAGTTAGGGGTGCATTTAAAATACAGGGTAGATGAGACCAGTTAGGGTTTAAGCCAAGATTTTTGATTTGGTACAGGCTCAAGAGTAGATCTAGATACATGATCATGTGTCATGTATCTTCCTTATGTTTTTTGAGGGGATGACCATATATGATTAGGTACACATGGAGGAGGTAGGGCTAGGAGTGATGAGGCACTATTAGCATATACCTATAGATGCATTTATCACTATAGCACTCATCAAGAGATGGGATCTTACTACTAATACCTTCTCACTAGCAATTAGGGAGATGACTATTCTCCTAGAGGATATACATAAGATCACTTGACTCCCACTATGTGGTGAGATGATTTAATAGATAGAGCAGGAGGAGAGGGATGAGTATGTTAAGTATCTATATGGATATGATCATGACCAAGTCAAGTGACATTCTAGAGGGTTTAGCTACACAACATTATATGAGAGGGCCCTTGAGGATAGGAGACTTATGATGATGTTGATGATCATGGTTACTTGCTTTGGGCTCCTAGATTCTAGCAATGGAAGACTTCCTTATCTATTATTGGTTGTTTTGATGTATTTTTTACTTGGAAGGATAGTGTTTGGTTGTGTACTAGTTTTTTTAGTCTAAACTTATAGAGAATTATGGGGATTCAGACTCCATAGGAGATATGGTATCAGTGTGGGCTTAGTTCTTCATTGCTAGGATTATAAGCACATCTAGGTTGTAAAATTGATGGGATTGCCATGGGAAGGGTATGCATAGATCAATTTCCCTATCAAATTTATGAGATAGAGAGATGATGTGGTTGTGTAAGGAGTATGAGGTGAAGCACATGATGTCAATTGGTTCAAAGGTACCCTAGGTGAATTGGTATCTAGGTATATCACTTGGAAGCCATATTTATATTTTCCTATATATCCAGGCTACAAGAGGTAGACCCTCACTATGTAGAGTTATAGGTGGATAGTGGGTCATCGAGAGGGTGAGGTTGAGTTGATTCCATTTGACTAAGTGTGGCACTAGTTTGGTTTGTGACAAGGTGTACTAGGTTCACATCCTTGGTATAGGGGTAGGACTTAGAAGTTTAGTTACCAATGCTCTAGCCTACTCAGATAGATTTAGATGGTGGTTTTGAAGAGCTTTTTATTAGGGACCTTATGGATGATGTAGGGTACATAGATGGTTATATGGCTTGGTATCAGCTAATATACATAGTGGAAGATGTGAGTGGAGATGATGAAGGGGTGGGGATGATGGTGATAAATCCATCCAATCAAGATATATAGTTTGGGGTAGTGGTGGTTATAGCCTAGGCTTAGATACATGTGTTATAGGGATAGGTGGCCACACTACAGGGCCATATCACCATATTGTAGGGTCAACTTGCCATCATTATAAATGAGAGAGACATACTCATATAGATGGCTAAAGAAGGCATAGTAGCAGAAGGGCCACGAGGGATACTGCCATGGTCATGGTACCTAGCCACCGTAGAGGTGGTTAGATACTATAAGTTGATGGTATTAGACTAGCTACCCCAAGCTATGAGGTTTGTAAAGTATAAAACTAGTTTGGCTACTGGGCCATCGATAGCTACTCCAAGTTAGTGGGTTAGTATAGTGGGTTAGATAGGGGTCCTAAGGGGACCACCAATGGCTAAAAGTATAGGCATAGATGGGCCCAATGGTAGTGGTGTAGACCTATGATGATGTTTAGATGCATTATTATGATGTACTATTTTGATACTAACTTGTGAGCTGATGTAGCTAGATCTATATTTTCTTAAGAGCGCTGATACATTGCTACATGTATTTTTTTATGATTCAATGTATATGATGTATGGTTTTTGAGGTTATATATGATGGATGCTTATGGTTCATGTGGTGCTCATGTTTATGATTATGGTTATGGCTTATGGTTCCTGACTTGTGCTGTACGATGTTAGTGTTCCAATTAGTATCTTAGGAATGTGATTCTAGAAAGATAGTTATGATGTGATTTTTCTCATGGATATGATAGGATGTGTTATTGATGGATGTATGTTATATGATAATGTAATTGTTTTGTTTATGGTCATATGGATGGAGTGGTAAATGGTATATGCTATGATGTCTTGATCATTAATTTGGTTTATGCTTATATTGATGTAATGAAATGCTTATAGGCTCATATGATGTGATAATTGTAAATGGATATATTGATGTTTATGGTTTTTTGTCATATGCTTACATTATTTTTGGTACATAAAGAGATAGATGGTGTTATTTGTTGACATAGTTGATATTATTCATGCTTTTGATGTGATGTTTATTGTTTATAATCAAAGAGGTAGAATGTGAATATGGTTAAAGATGAAAATACATGAAGTAATTAGCTAACAAACTAGATGTGTAGGAAAGTGATAAGAAGTATGATAGGTATATCCATATGAACTGATAAAAAATAAGAAAAAGGAATATGATGCCTTTCCATTGGTAAGGACTGATAAGAAACCAAAAGTTGGATTGGCTTAGTGAAGATAAGCCATTCAGATAGTTCACATTAGCATGCTTAGGTTGATTTAAAGGTATCTTGATCATAGTGTGTCAAGTAAGCTCATATACCTATGTATATGATATGTGGAGGGAGAATGGGTGAAACTAGAACAGTTAGTGAGACTAGTATGCCTTTTATATAGGTTTCCAAAGAGGTAGTATAAACAAGTCTATGTTTATATATAATGTGTAGATTGATCGATGTGAATATTCTACTAAGGAGAGTTGATTATGACTTTCCAAGATTGTTGCATTTATGAGAGCTGATTGCAACTTTTAAAATTCTTTTATTTTTACTTGGGGGTTTTTGTTATTTTGCTTTTTTCTAAGGTTTGGTGAAGCTAATCGATGTAGGAAGCTTCTAGGAAATTGCTATCTTTGAAAAATACTTTACTCATCCATCCGCTAAGGGAGTGATCTAAGTTTATGTGTGTAGTTTAAATGCTTTTGATAGTTGTCCTTTAGAGGAGTAGTCCACCTTACGTTTGGTAATTTTAGATGATTTTTCAACAACTATCCTTCAAGGGAGTAGCCTTTGGATGCTAGGGATGACCCATGATTTGTTTTTGACTTTGATATTTCTTGACATAGAATTAATTATACATGCTCAAGGGATTACCTTTATTAAATAAAAAACTAGGTTAACACGCAGGTCCAGCTAGTGAAAAAGGGGTATAGGTGACAATGACCATAGGAACTAATCTCAAAGAGATGGGAAGTACTATGAGAATCATGCCATGGATAAATCCATGCTACCCATAGTTTAATATTAGGCTATAATTATGATCGATAATCACATGATTTAGTTTTTGTCGATTACCCATAAAAAATGGGAAGTGAATGTGGTTGCAGGGGATGAGCTTAAGTTAGATAAATGATGATTGTGATACCTATTTAATAATTAAAGGTATATAGATGTGAATCATTGAGAGGCCTAGGTTATGGTTTGCCTTTGACAGAAGAAAAATGATAAGTTCTTGATCCATACTTATGGGTTATGATGTAGGGTCCAAGCTAATTGAAAGCAAATTTGCCCTTTTTCTTTTCTCCATATTAGTTACATGTTGATTTTCCTTAAGAACAAGATCTCCAATATTGAATTCTCAGACTTTCATGTGTTTTTTATAGGCACATTTGATTCATTCTTGATAGACATGGAGATGGGAAAGGGCATCCAAATGATGCTCCTCAAGTAGCTCAAGTTGAGCTAAACATTCCTAATGATATTCATTTTTTAAAATAAGATCATGCAAAGATATGTGAAGAGAAGGTATTTAGACTTCAAGCAAAAATAAAACCTCAGCTCCAAATATGAGGGAAAAATGAGTAGTACCTATACGGGTTTGGATGCTGGTATGGTACGTCCATAAGGTAAAAGGGATGTACAAGTGCCAATCTTGACCCGAGGCATTAGCCACTTTTGTTAAGCATGTTGTTAAGGGTTTTGTTAGAGGCTTCATCTTATCCATTTACTTATGGGAGATAAGGTGATGAAAAGCTAAGTTTAATAATAAATACGTCATAAAGGCCTTCGATTTATTTATTTTTGAAGGATTTTCCATTGTCAGTGATGAGCTTATGGAGAACACTAAAATGAGAGATGATATGGTGGGTGATAAATTTGATAATATTTTTATCTTTTATTGATATAAGAGGAATAACTTCCACCCATTTGGTAAAATATTTAGTAAATATAATGGTAGAATGATGCTATTGTGAAGAGTGGGGATTTATTTCATCTATAAGGTCTATACCCCATTGTGAAAAGGGAGAAAAATCTATAGAAATGTGAAGGCTATTTCTAGGTGCGTGATGTAAATTAGCATGTTATTGACACTTGACACATTTATTCACATAATCAGAACAGTCTTGGTTAAGGGTGGGCCAATAATAGCCCAGGAAGATGATGTATTTACATAGGTCTAAAGTATTAAAAAAATAACCCATAATCTATATTTTAAAATTTACAAGATAGGTCATTATATGTATTTGATTATCACATATTACACCCATGTGCACACACAATCCACCATGTATGTGATAAATAAATAAATTTGAATCCCTCTTTAGCATATTGGCTATGTAGGTAGTTCCCATTGATAGAGGGGTCTTTGGTGATAGATGAACACCATGAGGCCACTAACCCATTTTTATTATAGTCACTCCAAAGGTGAATAGTTAGGGTTTGATCATTTAGAAAAGAGAAACAACATGTGTCCATGATCTAAAGAAATCATAATAAAGTTGAAAAAATAATAAAGCTCTAGATGGTCACATGTAGATACAGTTAGTATTCTGTATAAAGCACATGTGAAAAGAGTTAGACACACATGTCGACTTGATTATCCAAATCTGAAGCAAGAGTCTAGGGCCACAAAAGAGATGTTTTTAGAATCTAAAGATTTTACCAATATCATCTTCCCATCCTTTTCCTATCTTAATCTAAATATGCATAGTGAACTAGTTAAATATCATTTGTTTCCAATTCATTGAAATATATGTAAATAGTTATACTTTACTATTTTTAGTAATCTCAATTGTATAGATTCAAAATATTATTGGTTTGATTTTTCTATTAATTGCCGTTATCATTGTATTACTTCACCATCCTTGTGTAAAAGATAATCAAGTATTATTAATTGCATATACCTATTTATCTAAATTTAAGGTTAAATGTTTGGTTAACCTAACATCTATGTCTATTTATGTGAATCCTAGTTTGCCCTAAGATCATCAGCCTCTTGAGGTATTTCATGTTTTTTTTTCAAATTTATTCTATTAATTATATTCAACATAGGCATATGCCTAGGTTAGGTGGCTCTTATATTAAACAATTGGATCTTCCTCTTTTACCACCTAATATGGATAAAACTAGTCAAGTATCAAAACCTATGCCTAATGAAAGTCTCAATAATTAAATTGAGAAAAATGTTAAAAATGTTATCATAGAAGAAGATTTTGATAGTAAAAAAATGAATCTAATGAAAATAATGAACATGAGCAAATATATCAAGGGAAAGTGCAAGCTATTTATCTATTTTGAGAGCAATTCCATCAAAACCCTAAATATCTTGATGATATATTAAAAACCAACTTGGACATTGAAAAATTAAAAAGTATAGATGAACAACCATTTACATCTATTGATCATGCTATTAGAGTTATGGGACATCCCCATATTCGTTCTTCCCTCCCCTTGAGAAACTCATTGAATCCTACATCTAATGGGGGCATGGGTTATATGTTTACACCATTGTTCTTCGAAAAAAATTCTACTGGCACTTTAACCTAGTTATCAGTTTCAATGCCTATATCTACACAAACCAGGGGTACATATCCTTTGGTGGCTTCTCAAACTTCCACTCTTAACAACCAAAATGTCTGTCCAACTTATAATTTTTTTTCAAGCTAAGGTTTATAATATTGAGAATATTTATATGAATTCACCTTATGCTATTAATTCAAAAGATGTGTTGCATAACCATGTTAAACTTGAGATAACTTTTCACCCATTAACAAATGGTTTTATTGCACCTAAGTTCACATTTTATAATGTAAAGGGTGATATTGAACAACATCCGCAATTTTTCTGTGTGGAATGCCTTTATTATGCCTCCAATAATTAAATTTTGACCAAAATATTTCCAAGGAGCCTCAAATACTATGCTCTAAGGTGGTTATATGATTTACCAATCCAACCAGTAAAAGCATTCAAACCTTTTGTGGATCAGTTTTTGCCACAATTCTCTATCAACATTAATAAAGGTATCCTATACATAAACTGAAAAGATTGGATAAGGAACCAATGAACCTATTAATTAATTTTCTTGAGGTGCAAGACAATGTTGGCCAAAATGATGAATCAAATCATAGATAAAGAGAATCAAGACATCTTCAAGCAATGTTTACTTGGAACATTACATGAGTCCATTATTTTCAAAAGATTAAAATATTATGATGACTTATGCCATATTGCTCAATATCATTAAATGATACTTATTTCATTGAAAAATATTAAATATGTAGAAAACACACTAATTGCAACCAATACCAAGTTTAATATAAAATAAAGCTACAAGGTAAAACATACATAACCTAAAAAGGAAACAACTAAAACTATTAATGCAGTGTCACAACAACCTAATTAGTTTGTCTTATACATTACACTAAGGAGTCAATTTACATGATTACCTGAGTCTTTAGATTTGCTACTTAAGAAGCTTGTATATTTTCATATCATATATCTCCCTCCTCCCATAGAGATTGATATGAGTATACCTATACCTCATGGATATCATGCCAATACTTATTGTGACTATCACTAGGGCCCTGGGCACTATACTAACTAATGGTATACCTTAAATCATAAGATTCAATACCTTATTGATAACTAATACCTTACATTTGATGATCCTAAAAAGAATTCAAGGTCACATCCTAGTGACCATTTGAACTAAAATATGTTTAGTGATCCATTAAAATATCATTCTCAGAAGAATCCAAAAGTGAAAATGTCATATAATGTAATCCTCCTCCACCTTATTATGGGCACCCATTAGATGGGATTTTTGGTACTTATACATGATATATATCTCTTATAGTTTAGAGACCCTCTATTAATTTTGATGATAGTAATATTTTGGATGATGACTCAAATATTTATATTCATTATTTATTAAAGCATACCTTGTATCCAACCTATTCATAGTGTTATGATTGATAATGGTACAAATGAGAATGTTTTAACCATGACATTAATTTTTCATTTGGAATACACAAATGATGGTTTGTACATGATATAGTATAAATAACACACCCCATTTTCAAACTAAAACTAGAGACCGTCTTTTTGCTTTTAGAGCATGATCTTATCCTTCATGAAAGTTGATCTTAACTCCCTTATAGAACTATTCTTGATTGGCATTCTTTTGGTAATTAGTTACAAGTGACTAGATTGGTTTACTTATGATGTTTCTACATTTTTTTCATTACAATCTAAGATTTTTTATATATGAATAAAAATTTTCTTATAGGTTTTCTTTATTATGATTTTGCAGATTGATTTTAACATTTTCTAGGTACACACTGTTATTTACATATGTTCCCATTAGGTTATTTTCAAGCATGGTTTCACATCATTTAATCAAGTCCATTTCTATGGGAATTTTTCATGATGGTAACCAAATGTCATAAGATTGAAATTTAAAATAAATTATCAAAAAAATATTCCCACATGTCCAATGCACAACATTATAAATTAGCATTTGCAATGACTTAACTTAGTCAATTTTATGCATCTTTACAAATGCCAAAATTAGCTAGTGTGCATGTTTCAAAGTCATATACATATAGTTAAACACTATTAAATTATGATGATATTAATATTTGTAAAAATTCATTGATATATAAATTTTCATGAAATTCTTTCCCATGTTTCAAGTTTAGAGCAATCAAAACTACCTCTGGCATTGAATTATGTGTCCTTTCAATTTTCAAATCTAACCAAAAAGATCTTTTTGGGAAGAATTTTGCAAAAAAAAAAGAGATATAATAGTATTTAAATTTAACATGATTCTATTAGAATTTGGGAAGAATTTAAGGGTGCATAAATTCATAGAAACTCATTCCCTCATGTCAAATTCACAGCACTACAAATTGACATTTGCATCAATTTTCAGTCAGTCCTTTTTTATGTTCCTAGTTTTCAATCTCTCCTATGTAAACTTTTCAATCCCATTTTTAAAAGCGAAATATAGATTAAAATTAATTTAAAATTTTCATAATGATACCTTAATGATAATAAAATATAATGCAGTTGATTTCATATTGATTAGTTTTACCAATAAAAATATATAGCTGCACAAAATAACCATTTTGGAGAGATTCATCACTTAGCCACCTTTTAATCATGAATCACTTAAAAGGTATTTTTTATGGGTTAAATTTATTATTTAATAAAAATAAAAGAACCCTTTTGAGTGTCTTTCTAAGATCTTTATGGAAATATATGGTGTGATAGGTTTTTCTCATGTTTTGTCTTGTGAAATGTTATTTTACCCCATTATGAAGGTGATCTAGTCACTAATGACTAGAAGATGGTTTTTGAGCCATATATTTTAATCCATACACCTATTTTTGATGTTTTTTATTGTGTAAGAAATATGGTTCTTCCATATTCACAATGGTATTGTCTTTAAGTTGTATAATTGAAATATTTAAAACTTGTCAATGCTTTAGTCATGGGACTTTTTGTAGCTTCAAAATGCTTCATGTTTATGATTTGCTTTGATGTCCTTAAACTTGGATAAGGAATTAATGTGTTATGTTTAATATTTATTTAGGTTAAGGACAATAAGAGTAGACTGATAAAAATAAAATGAGTTCCTAAGAACCAAGCATATGCAGGAGTGGACCGATCATTGGTGTTTTGGCTTTTAACACCTATGAAAATGTTTTTTGTCATCTAGTGATTTATAAGTTTTTATTCATTAAAGTTGAATTTATGAGATTGAATAGTCAAAAATGTTGATCTGGACATTATGGAGCTGATAGGATGTTCCCAAGTATGTTTTGGAGCTTTGAGAGTAAAAAAATGATCTAAATGGTTAGCCCAATCAATAGAGGAGGAAATAAAGGGTGACATCTATCACAACTAGACTCAATAAATATCAAATTTTATTTTGTGATGGGGATACCAAATACTAGGGTATTTGGGAAGTTATGAGGGAATTAAACTAATTTAAGCTACGTGCCTAGATTTGTGTGCAAGTAGAGCAAAACTTGAAGAAGCTACCTCATGATTAGAACAAGTAGAGGTCTAAAATTAAATAAAAACTCCTTTGAAAAACCTAAGTTTTACACAACATATTTAGACATTGTTTTAGTGATGTTCAGTGAGCATAATAGCTTTGGAATGAGATCTAGTTGGATTTACATTAACAAAAATTAAATGATCAAGTTTGAGTAGCATTGGGAGGAGCTTGGTTCGATATGTAGAATCAATTGAGAAGTGGATTTGGGGAGTAAAAACATAAGGTTTTTCATCATGACATGCCCAAATTTGATTAAAAAATCGCCTAAACTGCATGGGAATCAAGGAAATATTTTCTGAGGATGTTTGGCTAGTTTGAATCATGCTTTTTTCCATAGAAATAATCTAAGATAACATTTATAACATCTAAGTAAGAAGTTGTCTTTATGAGATTCCATGATTGAGTAGCTTATGGCATGAGTCTTTTATCAAAAATGGGATGATCTTAACCACTCTTAGCTACCACAGTTAAATATGAACATGATTTTAAGGATTTATTCTTTATATAATTTATTGGATCATCATTCTAATGTCAAGCTGCATTAATGTGTACGGTAGTTAGGAAAGCCTAAGATAAATAGTAATCTAAGCTAAAATGTTCTATATATTGTATTTTAATCAAGTTTAGAGTGGTTATATTTTGGATTAATTGAATATGGTTAGAAGGAGATCAAGGAGTTTTGCCTTAGTTTAGTGCATTATAATGTTTTCCTTAGATTGATATTCCTTTTTTTTTAGTTGCATTTCTTTGAGAGTGAATGAATGAGATTATTTGTTACTATAAATCCTAAAAATATGTATTAAAAATTTATATATTAATGAATTAAAAGATTATTCTCAAATTTCATGTTCATTTACTATGTACGTTAATGGTGTTTAGGATTTCTTGATCTCCTAGTTAGAATCCCTAGACTCTTGCACCGTCTCTAGCTAAAGCTATGTTAAGTTTGGATCTACTAAAGATTGCATAAGTGGATTTGATTACTTAGATGATTTCATCTTCATCCTCATTGGCAATATAATCTATGTATTTCTCTAACCCTTCATCTTCTATGTTTTCTTTTAATAATTTGGTTAAGTGTAAGAACTAGAGCAGTTTAATTTTTACTGCTATAATCTTGTTTACCATTGTTTTGATCTTATTGTATATTAATATAGTAAATTTTGATCCAATTATGTTTATCATTATTAAAGCATTATATCATTTTGTAGGTGATAAACCTTGGATTAATGTCCATAAGTTCTTTAGTGTAGAATCTCTATTTGAAATCATTGCAAGTCCCTTTAGGCTTGTTGTTGGAAACATCATAATGTCCAACTGAGAGTGTCTAGTTACCAATACCAAGTAAGAAGAGACCTTGGGGTGATTTTTTCTCTCTTATAAAGGAATATATCCATTCATGATAGGTTGGATAACACCTCAATATATGAATTTATATGTGTGTCAAAACACCTCATAACATATTGGTGTTAGAAGGAGGGCATCAAGAACCAACCTTGCTTTCATTTTAAGATTCAATATTTTTCACTTATAGAAATTTCCCTTCACCAATATATCTACATCTTAAAGCTTTAAAACTAAAGGGAAACCACTAGATCAAATTCCATAGGAGATGACTTTGAGTTTGTATAATTCAGTGACCCTAGGAAACTGAGCAGATAAGAGGAAGAGTTATACCAAGTATGTTCAGTCAGTTGATAGCTCACCTAATTTTTTTATCTCTCCCTCTATCAATCCTTTTGTAATTCTTTAGAACCTACCAATGATAATGGATTGGCTTTGTCTAGGAGTATATTTTAATGTGAATGTCCTAGGTGCAACCCATGATTTGACTAATAATCTAGACAAATTCTACCCTAAATTTATAGTTAGTGGACCCTAACCACGTAAGAACACATCCAAGAATTTAAATATGCACTCATTATAATGTAGGTCAAACATGAGGATGTATAATTTAGGTTATTTCCTTTTTCTTTGAGAGAGAATGCATATGATTGTTATTTAGGGCTACCTCATGGATCTATCACCTCTTGGAATGAACTAAAAACCATGTTTGTGAAAAAATTTAGGCTTCCCATTAATCCAAATTTGTTGTATCACCATTTTTTTACTTCAATGAGAGAACCCAATGAACCCATGAGCATGTTTAATGCTCAATTTCATAAGTTAAATCAGTGATTGAAAGACCCATATGTTATAGCAAAAGGACTAACTATTTAGACCTATATGAGATCACATGATCACCACACTTATATGTTCCTTAGAATAACTCTAGTATAATTGAGATCTTTGTCACACTAAATTAATTATCATTGAACACCAAATGGTATCCTAGGGGTATGGTTCATTTTGTTGTCTTCACTAGGACAACCCAAAACATATAATCAAATTCCCATGATAAACTAAGCACTCACACAAAATACACCTTTGATGATTCCTATCCTAGGTGATAAATATGGAGGTTTAGGCTCTACTTTTAATCACACACCCTTGACCTCTATGCTAAAAGTTCATATTTATATGCCTCCCAATCATGTAATGCCACATGCTAATAACTAGAAAATGGTCCTAGTCACTTATAACAATGTTATATTTATGCCTAGCATTGGTGGATATGCTACTCTTGATAGTGACCAAATAATTATGTATCCCATGTTAAACCCTCAAATACATGCTATTAACACTGCCAATTAAACACTCATAGTTATCTCTACATTTTTGAACACTAATACTCTTGTAAATATTTTAAGCCTTATACAAACAATAATCAAAACATTGGTGTAGACCCATAAATAGATAATTTAAGATAGATGGTCAAAACGATATCCAATGATATTGTTAACTTCCAAAGATAGGCTCCTTATAATAATAATGATTATGATGATGATGATGATGATGATGATGATGATGATGATGCAAACAATCCTTAGACAACTAAGAATTTCAAATTAAAGTGTAACAATAGACAATGGAATACTAGGACTAAAAACGAAAATGTACCAATCCCTCTAGATGCCACCAATAAATATAATAAAAATTATTCTTTCATATCCATAAATTTGGTAGATTATCCAATAAATTCATGGATTTAGATGCACAATAATGTTGATCATGATGAAACCAACTGCTTTGATTTTGCATTAACTCTTGATATTTTCTAGAAAGAAATGGACAACCTCAAAATAACACCTACACCTAATAGAAACCTATATTTAATACATAGTAACCAAAGAAAAATGTTAGTGTTAGAAATGTATGAGTTCTGACTTAAAGATGATAACAAAGTCATATAGATTTTAAATGAGGTACTTACATTCAAACAATTTTAGAGGGGAAAAAATTATTAGTTGAGAAGCAAGTTTTAGACCTCTCTAACTACTTTCACTCCTCCAAAAAACTCTCAAACCCCTCTTAATCTAAATTAAATGAACAATCCCCACTTCTTAAGGGACCATAAACCTCATATTTTACCAAGAACAACTATCCTCCTCTAAAAAGTGATAAACTAGCTGAACCAAGCAAACAGGGCTATAATATTATTGAAGATCTTAAGAAAATGAAGGCCAATATCACTATGTTTTATTTTATTTAGATTTATGATCAAATATATTTAATGTTAAAGTATTTTTCCACTCCATAAAATAGAGAGAATAATAAAACTATAAATGCACACATAGCTATTTATAAAGAAAAAATTAAGTTCCCCATTTCTATTAATAATGAGGATTTATGGTAAAAATTTGCATAATTATTTAGTTGATTTTGGTGCTTCAGGTAATGTCATGCCCTATTTAATATGCCAATAGCTACAATTGACCCTATATAACTCTAATAGGAAGGTGATTCAACTTGACAAATCATAAGTGAAAGTTGTGGGTGAGTAAAATTAGGTGCATATGAAATTGGATTTAGACCCCCAGATCTAATAATTCATTGACATCCAAGTTATGGACATTCTTGAAGCATAAAAAACGTTTTTGAGTAGAGATCAGTCCCAAAATCCTAATGGATTCATGGCAAAAAAATTTAATCATATGTGGCTTCCATGGTCTGGTTTACCTAATCAGGTCAGAATTGAACTAGAACCCAAGCTCACTCATGTGATTATAATATACAATAAGATAATTTAGATCATGTATGAGGAAGACAATTCTAAAGTGTACATACTAGACAACAAATAAGAATATGGTGAAGCATTTTTAGTTAATATTTTGACTATGTTAGTTGATCAAAAAGATTCAGAGTGTGAAGAGTTGGATCAACTCAATGAGGACTTCTTATATGCACTTGAATTTAATTCACCTTATATAATTAATTTGAGAAATGAAAAATTAGAGAAAGTAGAGTGTGGATAAAAAATATAACTAATGAGTTCTTTTGATGAAACCATAACCACTCAAACCTACCCAATTCAAAGATCTACAACTCTGGATCAAACATCAGAACCTATGGTGCTCAAGGAAGGGACTTTTGGTCCACCTAAAATTAAAAGGTGATATAAGGAAGTTAAAATTACTATATTATCATTAGTAACTCAAAGAATAGGCCTTTGTGATATTAATGAAGTTAGTCAAGAATTTAATATAGCTATTTTTCCTTTTGTGTAAAGTATGACACACTTAGCTAAGAACAATTTGTAGACTTTGAAGTTTGATGGGTCCAAATCTAAGGGTGGGAATGGCACTAGAATAAAAATAATAAATCAAAATGGAAATTATTACCTTGCATAATTGTGTCTCAAATTTGTGTGTACCAATAATATTACAAAGTATGAAGCCCTTATTCACAATATTCTATTCACTTTGAATAAAAAGGTGAAGAATCTATAGACATTTGGTGATTCAAAGCTGGTCATAAAGAAGGTAAGGATACAATTAAATTTCTATGATAAAATATTATCCTATTACCATAATAGAAGTTATAATTTAATTAAGGATTTTTATTCTTTTAGCATCTAGAGAATGCCTAAAGAGAAGAATTACATAGAAAATGATTTAGCTACTACTGCAAGCACATTGGGACCCATTACAAACTTAAAACTAAAAATATTTATAGTGGAATTAATCTCCAATCCTACATTCCTAGAAAACATCAATAATTTATAAGTTTTTAATTATGCTCAGCACATTCTCGAGTTCATCACTAATGTGTAGGTATTCATAAATCAAATCATAGATGAGAAGATAAAGAAGACTATAAGGTGGAAAAAGAGGGAACACTTAATTTAAAAACTAGTAGCATCCTAAAATGTATGGTCTCTCTTGAGAGGTTATTTTTAAAAAAACTACCAAAGGGAGAAATATAAACCTTCTCAAGTCAAGGGTATGATGCATGAGTCTCATAACTTGGGCAATGTGAATGATCTGAAGAAGGTGCTACTAGGCATAACTTACACTCATGCTGATAATCAAGTGATTATACAAGATATAAAGGATTAAATAGAGTTAATTGTATGGAATTATGAATACCTAAAGGTGTTCAACCCATTCATATTGACCCATGCCATCCTACACAAACCCGAGATCAAACTATTTTGCTAAAGACAAAGACTAGTAAACCCACTATTGGAGCCATTGATCTTTAAAAGGGTGAAGAAGTTACTTGTGGATCAAATCATTTTCCAAGTGTGACATTCCACATAGGTAGCCAATACAATCTCAATAAGAAATAAAAATGGATATATATGACTCTATGCTAACTTCCACAATTTGAACAAGGCTTTAGAGAAGGATAACTACCCATTGCCTTCTTTTGATGAATTCATGAATATTGTAAATGGTGCATATATTATGTCTTTCCTTGATGGTTATTTATGGTACAACTAAGTGGTGGTCAACTGTGAGGATCATATCAAGACTTTTTTAACCATCAAGTAGGGGATAATCACCTACAATAAGATGCCCTTTGGTTAATTAATGTGGGTGAAACCTTCTTACATGACATGGATACTGATTTTAAGGATATGATTGATAAGTTCATAATCATATACATGGATAATTTTATGGTTTTTTCAAATAGAGTAGACCATGTGGCATATTTGAGGAAAGTCCTACAAAGGTGTAGAGAGTACAATATCTACTTGAATCCAAAAAATTGCATCTTTAGAGTCACTAAGGGAGGTTACTTGGTTATGTAATTTATTAGAGTGGCATATCCATCAACCTAAATAGGGTATATGAAATACTATGCATTCCATTTCCAAGGATAAGGAAATAGTTAAAATCTTTTTTTAGAATATTAGCTTTATCAGAGAGATCATATCAAGGTCATAAAAATTGTCTAGCCCTTGAATAAAATGCTAAACAAGGATGTTAATATGAAGTGGACCATAGAGGAACAAGTTTAATTTTCCAAAATCAAAACGTAAATAACAAACACCCTAGTCCTAATCAACCTAGATTATTCTCAACCCTTTACAACTACCCATTTGTGCATCAGATCATTCTAGTGCATCCATGCTCACCCAATAAAAAAAGAATAAGGGATGAAAGGCTAATTTACTTCATGAGATATCCTATTAAAAATTATTAGATCAAATATTCTATGATATAAAATCATGCATTTTCTCTAGTAAAGGATGTTAAAAATTTTAAACATTAAATCCTACACAATAGGGTTTTTAGTCATGGTGCCTGATCCCTCTATGAAAGATTTATTAATGTAAAATGAGTTTGGACAAAGGAGAAGTAAGTGGATGAATCTCATACAATAATTTTATTTAAATTTAACTTTAATTAAAATTACTAGAGGGTAAGGACTGAGCAAGTCAATTATAGAATTGGATCCATAGATTGTATTTCAAGCATACACAGTATAAGATATAACACAAGATGAGTGGTATGAAGGCATTATGAACTATGTTTTGAGATGTGAGTTTCCCAAACACATTAAATCCTAAATTATAAGGTCACTATGGTTAAATATCAATCACTTCATGTCAAGGCTAACATTCTCTATATGATAAATCATGAAGGTATTTTCATAAGATGTCTTGATAGAGAACAAAATATTTTTCATGGAAAATATGGGACCATGCATGATTCAAGAAGAAACACAACACATCATATATTTTAGGTAGGTTATTATTGTCCCCAGGTATTTAGATATGCCCACTTACACATGAGAAATTGTCACATCTACCAAGTTATTTCTTATAAGTACCTTTGTATCTCATCATAAAGTCTAGGCCCTTTGTAAAATGGGGATTATGTTTTGTAGGATCCATCAACACTAACTCTTATACTATTCATAATTTCATTCTAACTATAAATATTTACTACACTCATTGGGTTGAGACTTAACTATACAAAAAGTTCACAACCAATATTGTGATCCACTTCTTGGAGGAACACATCATAACAATGTTTGGGATGCCCTCTATGCTGGTATGTGATAATGGCCCAACCTTTTCTTCTATGAAATTTATTGATTGGGATTATGATCATAATATAACTCTTAAGTTTTCTTCTAATCATTATCCTTAGGGAAATGGGTTAGCAGAGTCAAGCAATAAGAACTTAGTATAATAAAGAAATTTTAGAAAAGAAACCAAGGGATTGGCACAAATTTATAAAATACGCATTTTGGGATTATAGGACAAAGACCAAGGCTACCTTAATAACCTCACCTTATTGTGTATGGTCAAGACCCCATCTTCCTAGTCAACCTAAAAATATCCACCTTGTATTTTTCGCAAGACTACCTCTATTGAGACAACTAAGTACAAGCCTAACTTATAAATCTTATGCAACTAGAAGAGAAATGGGATGCATCCATACTACATTTAACTAGGAATCAACAAGTTTCCAAATGTTGGTTTGATAACAAATCAAGAAAAATAGCCTTTAGGATTATAGATTTAGTACTCATTTCGGATAAGGCTCATGAAAAGAAAGGGCAACATGGGAAATTTGATGTACAAGGCTAGGCCCTTACAAAGTTTTTGAAATCCATGATGATAAAAAAAATTTATTGAGGTGTATAATTGGAAAGAAATTCTCATTTCCCATCAATGGATAATTCCTCAAACCCTACTTCCATGCTTAATCAAGCTCGATAGCTTCTTGTAAATAATCCATTTTTATAATTTTTTTGTTTTTATTTTTTATTAGATAGTTTTTTTTTATGTGCATGTTTTCCCCTTTTGGTTGCTACTCTAATCTTCCTTGTTCATGATTTTTGTTCACCATGATTTCTATGCTTTGATCTTCCCATTTTATAAATGAGAAAATCAGGGCTTGTTTGTATATATGCATCACAGATAACCTTCATAATTTGAAATGTGTCTTGTAGTGTCTCATAGATTAGGTTATTTGTAGTTAGTCCCAAATCACATGTCACTAGTTGTCACAACAATTTTTATACATTTTTAAAATATTAGAAGGCCATGATTCAAAATTTAGTAGGTGGATTTTGTAAAGGTCATTATCCTTGTCTAAAGGGCCATCAATTGAAAAGAGTAAATTATTCATTCATATATAAATAAGAGTTAGTAATGAGTTTTTTAAGTTTCCTATTACCCATGAACTAGTCCCCAAATCTCAATGGATTGAATGGTGAAATAAAATAGGAATAACCAATTCCAAATTTGAAATCTAAAGTTTTCCTCGAAAGAGTGATTCAAGTAACTCCACCGTAGGTTTTTTGGCTTGGTTGGTAGTGGATTAAATCCTTGAGGTAGAATAGAACCAACTCCATAAGGGATATATATACTTCACTGATAGTGGAGTAATGTTCATTCCATTTCCCCCAAGCCAAAAATCTAAAATTTCCCACTTAGGGGCTCTCATCACATGGATAAATCTAAAAACCTCTTATGAATTTTGAAATTGTTTAAATAAATTTATCACTTAATACACACCAATCATATTTTAATAAGGTTATTGGATAAGTATGACACCTAGTAAATCATAATTTTGTGATTTCATTTTCTAATTTTGTTTAACTAGGTTTTTAATGATTGACTCTTGTGATGCATGAGTGAAGACAAAGATCTTAAGTTCTTGAAATGCTTATGAGCCTTTCCTAGTAGGAGTTACCATTTGTTGTTGTCTAAAACAAAATGACCCATTTTAAAACTAAAATTGGGAACCCTATTTTTTGTTTTGGATCCTGATCTTATCCTTCATGGAAGTTGATCTTAATTCTCTTAAAGACCTATTCTTGATTGGCATTCTGCTAAGCAATTAGTTACAATTGACTGAACTAGTTTACTTATGATGCTTCTAAATTTTATTTAGTCTAGTCTAAACTTTTGTATATATTATTCAAATTTTTATTTTAGGGTTTTCTAGTTATGCTTTCACATACTATTTTTTAAGTGTTCTGGGTACACAATGTTGTTTACATTTGTTCCCACTAGGCACTTTTCAAGCATGGTTTCCTACCATTTAATGAAGTCCATTTCTACAAGATTTTTTCATGATAGTAAACAAATGTCATAAGAGTGTAATGGTAAATAAATTCATATAAAAATACTTCCCACGTTCCTAGTACACAATATTAAAAACTATTATTTGAGATGATTTTAACGTAGTCAATTTTATGCATCCTTTTAGATACGAAAACTAGTTAGTGAGTACTTTTAAAACTCATTTTCATAGAGTCAATTGTTATTATATTATGTTAAATTATTCAATGATTATATAAACATATGTAAATAATTAATTGGTATATTAATTTTCATGAAATTCCTTCCCATGTGCCAAATTCGCAACAATCAAAACTACCTCTAGCACTGATTTCTATCTTTTCAGTTTTCAAATATAACCAAAAAACACTTTTTGGGAAGAATTTTGCACAATAAAATGAGATATTATAGTATTTAAAGCTAACATGGAATTATTAAAATGTGGGAATAATATAAGGTTATATAAATTCATATAAAATTCATTCCTATGTGTCAAATTTGTAACATTAAAAACTGACATTTATGTTGATTTTTGCTCGATCCTTTCTAGCATTCCTAGTTTTCAAATGTGGCCTATGCACACTTTTAAATACCATTTTAACATGATAAAAGAGTTTGCAATTACTTTAAAATTTTAAATATTATATCCTAATGATATTAGAATACAATTTAGTTAGTTTCATAGTGATTGGTTTTACCAATGAAAAGATATAGTTACATATAATAGCTATTATGGATAGATTCATCACTTAGCCAACTTTTGATTAGAAATAACTCAAAATGTATTTCACAGGGGTTAAATTGATTATTTCAAAAAAATAAAATTACTTTTTTGAGCATCTCTCCAAGATATTTCTATAAATATATGGTGTTATGGGTTTTGATCATGTTTTATCTTGAAAAATGCTATTTTACCCTATTTTGAAGGTGATCTAGTTACTAATGATTATTTGATGGTTTTTGAGCCATACATTTTGATACATGGATATGTTTTTTATTCAATTTATTTCATGGTAAATATGGTTCCACCATCTTCATAATGATGTTAGTTTTAAGTTGGATATGTTCAGTATTTAAAACATGTCAATGCTTTAGTCATGGGACCTACTGCTTTTAAATTATTCATGTTTGTTATTTTGTTTGATGTCCTTCACCTTGGTTAAGGAAGAAATGTGTTTGTTTAATATTTTATTATGTTAAGGACAAGAGGATCACACTAATCAAAATAAAAGGAGTTCCCAATAACTAATCATATGCAAGAGTGGACTGATCATTGGTGTTTGAGATTTTAGTACATATGAAATGTGTTTTGTCATCTAGTGATTTTTGAAGGTGTTGTTATTTGTTGAACCTAAATTGGTGATATTGAATAGTCAATAGTGTTGAGATAGATCTTGTGGAGATACTAAAAGGTTTCCATGTATGTTTTGGAGTTTGAAGAGTTATAAAAGTGATCTGAATGGCTATCCAAATCAATAAAGGAGGAAAGAAAGGGTGACATTTGTCAAAACTAGACTCACAAACCTATCAAATTTGATTTATATGATGGGGCTACTAACTACCAAGGTATTTTGGAAGTTATGAGCGAATTGAGCTAATATAATCTATGTGCCCATATTTATGTACAAGTGGAGTGAAAATTTAAGAAGCTACTTCAAGATTAGAATAACTAGAGGTTTGAAATTAAATATAAATTCCTTTTAAGACCTAAGTTTTACACTTGACATATTTAAAAGTTCCCACAATGTTTTTGAGTGAGCATAATGGCTTTGGAATAATAGATAGTTGGTTACACATAAAGCAAAATTAAATGATCGGGTCTATGTAAGCACTAGGATGAGCTTGTTTTGATATGTAGAATCAATTGAAGTGGCTTTGGGGACTAAAAATCAATGAATTTCATCATGACATGCAAAAATTTGATTCATGAATACCCCAAAGTGCATGGGAAGATGAGGTAATAAATTTCATGAGGATGTTTGTCCAGTTTGGAGCATGTCTTCTATCATATAAAAATATGAGATAACATATACCACCCAAGTAAACAACTATATTTATGAGACTCCATGATTAAGCAAATTGTGGCATGAGTATATTAGCAAACATGGATTTATCTCAACCAATCTGAGCTACCATAGTTTAATTTGAACATGCTTTCAAGGATTTATTATTGATATAATTTTTTGTATCCTCATTCCAATGTCAAGCCACATTAATGTGTTGTAATAACTATGATAGCCTAAGAGAAATAAAGCTCTAAGCTAAAATGTTCTATATATTATATTTTGATCGAGGCTATAGGAGTTTGATTTTTGATCAATTGAGTAGAGTTAGAAGGAGATTAGGGAGTTTTCCCTTAGTTTAGTTTATTTTAATGCTTTCCTTAGATTAGTCTTACTTTCTTTTAGTCTCATTATTATGTGAGTGAATGATTGAGATTATTTGTTACTTAAAATCCAAAAATTGTTTATCAAAAGGCTATATCTTGATCAATGAAAATGTTATTCTCATATTTCATGTTCATTTACAATGCATGTTTATGGTGGTTATGATCCCTTACTCTCCCAGTTGGAATCCCTAGTCTCTTGCACCATCTCTAGTTGAAGTGGTGTCAAGTTTCACTTTGTTAAGGATTTGTTTAGTGGATTTTCTTGCTTATATGGATTCATATTCAAAATCATTGGCATTAGACTCTATTTATAAATCTAACCCTTCATATTTAATGTTGTTTTTAAAGAATTAAGTTAAGTTTAGGAACTAGAGCAATATGATTTTACTATGTCATTTTGACTATTATATTACTGTTTATCATTGTTATGATCTTGTTGTATATGCAGTTGGTAAACTTTGATATAACTATGTTTTTTATTATTTAAGCATTATTGAATTTTTTAAGTGATAAATATTTAATTAGAGTTTATAAGTGTCATAGTTGATAATCTTTATTTTAAATCATTTCAAGTTCCTTTAGGCTCACTTGTGGGATCATCACAATATCCAACTAAGATTGTATAGTTACCAAGAGCTAGTAATAAGATACCTTAGGGTGATTTTAGTCTCTTGCATAAAAATATCTCCTTTCACGAAAGGTTGGGGGAAACCTCAACCTAGGAATCTACACCCCATAACATTACCCTTCAACCGAAATTATCAAAGCATTTGATGGGACCTCATATCATGCTATTGGTGAGATTAACTTACCCTTATAGGCTGGATATCACATGTAGTCACTACCTTCTTAGATATATCATATATGGGAGTATTTGATATGTTATTGTGATAATATTAGATACATAAACTCCACACAATACCTTTCATAGTACATGGGTGTATTAAATACATTCATATCAACAAATTACTCCTAGTTTCTAGAATTCCATATGAACATCCATTTTAAAAAAATAAGTTTATTCCAAGATAGGTAATTATTAAGTTACTAGGGTTAATACTCTATGAAAGGGTAAAAAACAAGCATTTTCTTTTTCCTAGGTGACCCATACTTGAGAGACCATTGCATCATAAAAACATAGTGGATTCCACAAAATCCTCATCTACTATGTAACATACTCAATTATCTAGAGAAACTAAACATGTTCCCATTATTGATACTTCCAATAATATACAAAGCAAAAATTTATGGGTTACATGAATCCATCCTCCTTTTATTACCTCTTTGATACCACAAATTCCTATGATACATATGTAAAACATCACATAACCTCTAATGCTAGATACTATACCTACTCATGATCTTTGATATTACACTAGTTTGATGTAACATATTCATATTTCAAATCACTTCCAAATGAACATGCCTTAAATGGGATAATTGGTTAGACTTTTCCTTGTTCAAAAATACCAAAAACATTCAAAAAATTCAAATATACCATTTTTTCTTCAACATATTCCTAGTTGTACCATTTATTATACATATGTTTTTTCTCCATGTTGGTAAATATCATATAATTCATTTATTCTATACAAATATGTTTCACACATCATTTGAGTGTGATACAACCATACCTAGAAACATGATATGTGCACATATAGATGTTGGGCTTTCCCTCTACTCACATTATAGGTACACTGGGGTAATATGATTCTTTGATCATGATACACCTAAGTTATATCATTATATAATCACTTTAAATTATCATGTTTGAGATTGTATACTCACATATGCATATATCCATGCCTATACCTTTCAAAATGTACTTTATATGTTATGTACTTAACAATTTTTGCAAACACATATGTTTAGATATTAGTATTCTATGTTCATAATGGTTGACTATATTTCATTCTCTCATATTTGAAATTTAATGAGTTTTTTCATTCCTTGCTATTATATTACATTGTATTGCATGTTTTATTGTTTGAATATGCTCCATTGATTGTGGCCCCTATGACTTTATTTACCTATTTGGGCATTTGAATGTGTCATTATTTTTTTTATGAACATTCGAATATGTCCTTATTTGTTGTATGGACATTTTAAAATTTCATTATATTATTTATATAAATATTACTAATTCATGTTCCATTTGATTGTGTGACATTTGAACATGCCACATGTATGAGGTCTTCCTGGACCATTATTATTGCTTTGATTTTGAATGTTCTTGTGTGTGTGTTTAATTTCTTGATGATCTTATATTTTTACACTCTATACATTTCCATGATCTATATAATGTATATTAGGATTTTATATGGTCACATAATACATGATTCAATGTTATATCTATGTAGACATGTTAGTCTTATATGTTACATGATACATGGAAAGTCGATACAATTATCTTATCATTTTAAGATAAGGAAATTACCATATTATACCTCCCATAACCTCAAAAATGGGGGCATATTATAGAGGCATGACTTCTAAATTTTCATAGTTTTATATTTCCATGGGGGCATGTCAAAAAGGCATGACCTCCACACTTATTTAGTACTCAACATCTCTAGATTATAGTGGGGACATGTTATAAAAACATATTCTCCACATTTTAACCAACTCTTAGATTCACCATATTTAGTGGGGGAATGTCATAAAAACATGTCCTCAACATTTTCACTAATTTCAAAATCACCCTATTTCAAAGTTATATGATTCAGATACATATTTGTGGTAACATTATATACATTAGTACTATTATTATACCCAGATTAGGGGTTAAGACATATATGAGGTGCATATGCCATGAAAAGGGCACCTTAATTGAAAAAAAAAACAAAAATAAATAATATTATAAACTATTATCATACCCAGGATAGACTATTATCGAGCTAATCTACTATAATAGTCGGTTCAATGTTGGAAGGTTGAGTTGATTAAATCATCAATCTTACCAAATTTATAAGTATTAGAGATAGTTAAGAAAACATTGAGGAATATTTCATCTATTCACTATTTTTTGAGATCTGGCTCAAGACATTAGTGCCCCATTTAGGACAGTAGCACCATGTGGCACTAATGTCCAATTTTGGTGCTAGTGTCCTTCTTGTACTGACTATTTATAAATTTTAGGGAAGTTATAAGAGTTATTCGAGTTATTATGGATGATTTTGTGTCACACAAGAGCTTATCTATGTCACCATTTTAGTTTATTTTTATCCAAAATCCTAATAAATACCTACACACTTAAAACATTGAAATAATCAAATGCAAAAAGAAAGGAAAAATTGGGTTATGGGATGTTACAATCATACGAAGTAGAACCCTTATTGTCTTAGCCACTGCCAACATTACCCCAATGTTATGGGTCTTAGATCACATAAAATTCTCCCTTAGGGGACATGCACCATCAACTTAACATGGTATTATAGAATTAATTTTTCCTAGGCCCTTCTTTTATCAAGCATGCAAATGTCTAGGTGTGAAAGTGGAGTAGTATGCAGAGTATTTAAGTTGTAGTATTGGTTGATTTTATGTAAATAAGTGATAAATTAGTTAGTTTTGGTTTTAAAATGCCTTGTGAGGCTCTTTATATAGGATGATTTTTTTTTGGAATATAATACCTTTTTTGTTGATCGACAAGTCATCAAAAATATAGAAAAAAATATAATAGAAGGGTCACAAAGGGGTTGGGACTCAAACACAAGTGAAAGGGTCCATAAAACACTAAAGCCAAAAGTGGACACTAGATCTATGTGGTGTTAATTTCCTAAGGCTTAGAACAAAGAAAAAATCAGGTAGGACAAGCTAGGGGACCCTGGGACTAGAAAGAAAGGTGACTTATGACTATTGGGTGTATCAAAAATAAGGAAAATAAGACATAAGATAGATCAAAAGACTCAAGAGGACCATGTGAACAAGGACTATAACCATCACTAAGACAATTATATGAAAGAAAAATAATATACATATTACTTGTGGTTGCTTGACCAAATTAGGGTGTTTACACCATCAAAGCACTCAAGCTGGGCTTCATGCAAAGATAAGGTTTGTTATACACACCTAGTTATGCATTTATTTGGAATTTAAATTATAAATTTTATTACTATATTAAAGGGGAGAAATATAGATATTAAATTATGATTTATATAGTACCTTAGTCTTGTACACTTGGAAATATCTATGATGGCTAAACCTTTTAGTTCTATACCTACCCACTATCGAAAGGCTCATGTTCACTATCTATTGTGCCTAAATTACTGATCTCTTATTCTAACCATTTTTATTATGATGACCATTCCTTATATAATATTTAATAATATCTACACCTAATTATTATCTTTCACTACTAGTTTTGGACTTGTACCTATCTTCTAGCTTCTTAGACACTTGCATCTTAGGCAAACCTAGGCATCATCACAAGTGTCCATTTTTCTAAGTGTATAGTGCCAAAAAATCATGCATTTTATAAAATAAATGTATCCAAAAGGTAAACCCATGTGATTTAATGTAAGATATTTCTAAATGAGATTTTTATATATACAAGATCATCCCTCATTAATTTCTCACTTAGAAATCACATACAACTAGAAGGAACTATACCAAGAAGAACTCAATAAAGCATTCAAGTTAGAAAAACTACCCTATTTATCACTATTTCCATATAAATCATAGGATTAGTTTTTACACATGTTTGAAGTATTCAAATATTAGTTGATGAGTGATATTTTTCAAATTACAAGATAGGTTGTTGCATGTCTATTTTTATTACATATTGCACCCTTGTGCACACACAAGCCAACACATAGGGGTTAACTACATTAGTTTGAGGACCTTTTTAGAGTATTGTATATGTAGGTAATGTCCATTAATAGAGGGTTATTTGGGGTTAGTTTGACACTATGATCCCACTAACTCATTTTTCTCACAATCACTCTAAAGGTGAAGAGATAGGGTTTAATCATTTAAAAAATAGTGACAACCTATGTGCATGATATAAATATATCATAATAAAGGTGATAAAAAACCCAAAAGTAGACGATTGATTGAATCATGATCTAGTCAATATTCTTTATGAGACACTTGTGGCAGAGTTAGACACCTATGTTGAGTTAATTGCCCATATCTGAAATGAGCATCTAGGTCCAAACAAGAGATATATATGGGTATGTGCACAGAGTTGGGGGATAATTTTGTGAACATTTACACTAACACATATGTGTTATGATAATAACATGTATGCATTATGGTCATAACATGTACACGATATTTAAATTTAAGCTTAGAACCACTAAAACTAGGAATGTGTATGTGTTATGTAGAACACATATGCATTAGGAGGAACATGTACACATTCATATTTCTTTGCACCAAAAATCACAAAAACATGTAGAGGAAGGTAATATCTACTTGAAGTTGGTAGTTAATATCTACTTAAAGTTGGTATTTAATAAAATAAATTTTAAGTATAAGGAATATAAATGTAATAATATAAATGTTACAATATAAATTATTTTGGTACATCTATATTGTTATATTTATATTCTTTACACGTTAAATTTATTTTAGTAAATATAATAAATTAGTGTCACTCTACATCTAATAGATTTGTTATCACATATGCATGCATTATGATGTGGAAAATAGTTTTTCAAAATACAATTAGGTTACTACTTAGGAATTTTTATGGTTTCAGTATTGAACCTATGGATTTCATGGCATAATATTTGCAATTTATGTCCATTTTTGGTAAACATATAGTAATTTTTAGGTTTTTTTTCTTCATGAATTACCTTCAGGAATTTTTAAGAATCTTAGGTTTGTCAAAATTGAATTGTGTAAGCCACTAAATTTGAAATTGATCCAAAGTGGTGTGATTAGGGTAGGATAGGTCACATTTATGGCCTAAACACATCAAATAACCATGTGTTAATTTCACTTGATTGCCATCCTTGCCTCATCCATAATCACTTCTTACTTATCCCTAATCACTCCTAATCACTCCCTCATTGACCCTCACTATCCCTCATCATCTCTAATCACTCCCTCATCATCCCTAATTACTCTTTCATTGAACCTCACTATCCCTTATGATCCATAATCACCCCTCATCATACCTCCTCATCCCTAATCACTCCCTCATTGACCCTCACTATCTATCAACATTTGTAATCAATCCCTCATCATCCCTAATCACTACCTCATTGACTATCATTATCAATCATCATCTCTAATCAATATTTTATCATCCCTAGTCACTACTTCATCATCACTCAGTATCCATAATCACTCCCTCCTTATCCCTCATCATCCCTAATCACTCCCTTATTGACCCTCACCATTCCTCATCAATTATAATCACTCCATCATATTCCTCAATCACTCCTTCATTGACCCTCACCATCCCGTATCATCCCTAATCATTTATTCATCATCCCTCATCATCTCTAATCACTCCTTCCTCATCTGTCATCACCTCTAATCACTCCTCCATTAATCCTCACCATTCCTCATCATCCCTAATCACTCAGTCCTCACTAATCACTATGGAATTGATATAAAATAAATGATACATGATTCTTACACATATTTTCATCTATTCACATATCAAAGACATTTTTAGTCATCATATGCTAAAAAATGATTTTGGATATTTTTTGGCTACATGGATCTACACAATAGGTACTAAAATAGATTGACATCTTTTGGGAGGGTTTTTATCTTTAAATAATATCTATTTACTCATGTATTTGTCATGCCATAAATCATAGTCACTATCTCATATCATTTCTCACTTTCTAAATCACTTAATATTCTTATTTTATTCACTTTAATATCTTAGGTATGTTATAAATTATTTAAATATCTATTTATCATTTTTTAACTATATATTTTTTAAGGTACTTTCACTATTCTTCTAGTAGATTATTAATTTAGATATTTATTTAATGTTATATTTTATTTATATCATGCCTTTATTAACCTCTATCTATTTATGTGATTGATGTAGTTGTTGTCTCCATATATTGCACCCTAGAAGAGGCTGTTCAAGCCTTTTCAAGATTTGGCCAACATGGGAATACTTCTAGGTGTGTAGGTCACCTATAGTGGAAGTAAACCTTTAGATTTTAAGTGCTATCTCCCTAGTTATTAATTGATGTGCTTATGCTACTAAAAATACCTATTATGGGTGAAAAGGGAGAAAACAATACATAAAGTAGACCTAAATGAGGAGGTGATACACCAAGATTTGCTTCCATTCATACACTTGGAATTTTCATAATGAACTAAGACAAGCAAACTAGCCTCAACACCATTAATGGAGATCCCTAGCATTAGTGTTTCTCATGAATGAATATAACAACTCAACAAATGAAGGCAAGTGAAGGGAAGGTCAGATATGACACTACTAAACTCATACACACTTCAAGAGTCTATTACAATAGCATACACTTCATGAAACTTATTGGGAGAGAATTCATTCACAACAACATATTCAAGGATTGCATGAAAACAATATGAACTCAATATATACTTGACATCCAAGATGGATAAATTCAACACATATTGAAAATGGACTTAGAGTATAACTAGCTTTCTTCTCATTATCTTAAGTATAAATCAAGGTACAATTTTGGTAGGGCTTCACCATAGCAAGAGTTGGAATCCTTTCTAATGGACAAAATGGCTCACATTTATAGAACTTGGAAGAAGAGAGAGAAGAGAGAAGTTGAAGAGGCACAAGGACAAGTGTCCAAAGGTGATAATTAGTTTAAATACATGTGGATGTAGTAGAAAATGAGTCATGAAGATAATTTACACATCATTTCATTCAAAATTATCCTCTTCTCCAAGTGTGGCATAGAAAATATTCTCAATTATTCTCTCTTGAAATTTTTCTTATCATAGGCTTCCCTTTGAGCATTCTAAATAAATTTAGGACAAGTGTCTCATGTATGATGAGGAGAGGGAGTTAAAAATAAGCTTCCACCTAAATTGGGAGTTTTCTTGATCATGACATTATCTTACACAAGCTCAATCATCACCTATCATCAATATCACTCTCCAATAGCCATTCCCTGACACTTAGCACTAGAATATTTTCATCCTTCTTAATTGATCCATACCAAGGGTCTTTTGACACATTTTGGGACACCTCATATGCTTGGATTCATCAGAAACATCTTAAAAAGCCTCCAACTTGACTTTCCACCATGTCATTTTAGATGCCACTTTACACTTGATAAAGTGAGAGGCTTATGAAGGAAACTTTTGAGAATTACCAATCTCTATAAATTGCATGGATATTTTATTCAAGTCCAAAGCTATCCTACCAAGTGATTGGCATCCATTGATCATCTTCAAGACTTGCAAAAAACAAGAAAATGTTAAGAAATTTTTTTCTTACATGACTTATATGGATTATATAAAATATTACTCCATTAATTTTATACTTATGGAGTTTTAAACAACTTATATTCATAACTCATCATCAAATTCATCCATTTAGGTTTAGTTTTGGCTTGATTTCCACCATCGGGTCCTAAAATAAGGTTAGCAAGGGTTTTGAGGTCATTATCCATACTAGACTTTATTCATAAGGATAAAAATTATAAATTCCTAAAAATAACACTAAGGGATCCTCAAGTACCTTCTCTATCTTCCCTAATTGCCTCAATATCCAATGCATAATCTCATGAGAGTTTTGAGTTTTTCGACTTGGCCATTCGAGCCATTTGTGCATAATTAGCAAGGTCTGAATGCTTTCTAAGCCAAAAATGGATTATTATAGAATTTTATATGAAAATAAAAGGTTTTACCACCTATTAATATGTCTTATAAATATTCTCCCATCACTATAATAGTTCACCAAGGGTTTAGAATGAATATGACCCCTATTTTGGAAACATGTCTATGCCTTGCCAACTAGGTATGTCTTCTCCTTTAAAACAAATGACCATTATTTACACTTACCATGAAAAAATATGGCTTTATAAAATAATATTTATCCCTATGGAGGTGATCCAAAACATTAAAAATCTTTTCAAAGGTTAGAACTTGAAATGACCCCTCATTTAGAATCATGCCTATTCCTTGCCTTACCCTGATGACTGTAAACCTTATTGGTTTAGAGAATCCTGATTAGTTTTATACATTATATATTGATTTATAATTATCCTCTAGGAATTTTACATATATAAAAATATTCACTTGATCTCTCTTTTCCTTATGGTCCATCAATTCAACCAATTTCACCCAAAATTGCCTGTCTATGCAAGAGAAAACTACCCCTCCTCTGAGATAAAATAGAGGGTACTAGCCTTATTATTATTGTAAAATTGAATTTTTTTAAGCTTCATAATGTAATAATTAATAATTTTACCAAAAATTTTCTCTTAATTCTATGGTTATGGGGTCTAACCATCCTAATTTCCTCAAAAAAGGGGTAAAAAACCCTACTTTTGCATGTTTTCCTTCAAACCACTTTGTAGATGCTCCTTTCAAAATAATTTCATACATAAAATTTGATTATACATGTTATCTACCATAATTTAATTATTATTTAACATTTTAATCCACCCAAACCTTTCTCCTAGGTGGAATTTCCATACTCACCCCTTGAACCAAGGGTTTCCCTAACTTGCCAATATGGACTGAGTCCATTTTGCTAAGAGAAAATGGGATTTAGGTAGTTTGAGTGTGTATTGGGCATATAATTAAATTAATTTTATAATTTTGAGTCATATTACCATGTCTTGAAACTTTTCTTCCTTCCTAGGAAGTCAAACTCATATCTCACTCCTCTCAAGCTAGGACCTTGCTTGACTGTAACAATGAACATAGGTGTTGTTTTGTAGATGCCTCTCTTTGAAGATACTACTAAGGTGTGAAAATAATTACATATCCCTCTTGAAAAAAAAATCATGATCTAATCAAGCCCATTCCCTTCGTTCTTAGGTCATATTATCATCTTCAAGGTTCCATACTACTCACTGCCTTCTACAACCCCTTTAGATTGGCTATATGTCACTTTGTAAGTTTGAATAGGGTAATATGGTAGGTAAGACCTCCTTAATTTCCTATGTCAAGTTACCAACTTGGTTAATTAGTAATTTTAACTTTTTAACTCATTCATATAGCATTATCACTATTGAAAGCATAATTCCCCACCCACTACCTGTACAGACTAAGTTTTATACATTTTAGGCCTATAGGTTATCATGGTGATGTTCATGGCCTATTTGAAAGTGTTCTGACTTCTTATGAAGGTCCTTGAATCTCAAAATATTATCATACCTCCTTGAAATCTTAAAAAAATGTCTAAACTCCATCATCTAACTCACTTTTTGAAACCTTGTCTATAAGTGCCACTTTGTTGGGACTATGTATGGATAAGGTGTGAGCCTAAAAGGTCATCTCATCCAAGAAAACCTTCTCTCATGACATAAGTGCTCAATATTTTTCTTTTAAAAATTTGAGATTGTCATCACCTCCTTGGCATAGTCTACGATTGATTCCATGAAGTGCAAGTTCACTTTTCTATCAAACTCATGTATGTATCACTACCTTGTTTCAATGTGTTCTTAGGCACTTTTAGAGTATGAGATGACTACCTTCCATTTGTCTTTATGACCTCAAACTTGGCATAGGAATATTATGTGGATAGGGATACTATACAAAACAAGGTATACACCTTAGAAGGCTATATAAACATTTTCTATGATACCTAAAAAAATTCCTAGGCCTATGCTTACAAATTTTAGGGATTACAGGCCTAAACACAGTCATCTCTCTTTTGAACGGTTATTTAGCACCAAGTGACTACCAAAGGGGTTTTTAACATGATATCATGCCCTCATACCCTCCAAGGAATAATTATATTCCTATAAGCATCAACATGACATCATTAGGACTATGAGTGAGTGCCTTAAGCTATATATGCAGATGAAAACTTGAAAGAGCATGAATTTTTAGGGTAAGGTTATCCAAACACTTCAAATGCAATTTTCAACCTTCAATTTGGATAACCTCATCAAGAAATTTTTTAAAACAACTCAAAATAATCTCTTTAATGTGAATATCACCCTTCATGGCATCTGTAGATGGAAAGAGTAGATCATGGCAAACCCACATAAGCCTAAAAGAGGTCTATGATGATATTGAGGCTTAAAAAAGTAAAGGAAAAATGAAAAACCTATAAATAAGTCTTGAGGAAAATAATAAAACATCAAGTCCCTCAAATCAAAACAACATTCTTTGAAACTAGCTCAAAAGGGGACCCTTCATGGTTGCATATGCATAAAAAATTACCTAGAGTGTTAGAAATTGTTCATGAAGGATGAGGCACAAAATTTAAAGTTATTATTATGAAAAGTAAGTTCATTTAGAATAATATCCACCCCCATAATCAATCTTCCCAACTCCAACTGTACGTTCCACACTAAGCATTTGAAAATGACCCTTATTTGCTTGCCAAGAGAAAATGGCAGAAAAGACATTATAGATGGAATTTTTTTTGAATTATCTACAAATAAAACATGTAAATTGATTTTTGGAGTTGAAGAGACAATTCATCCACGTTTTCAGCTGATGGTAGACTCACGAAGTCCATACAACTACCCAAAATGCCCTAAAAACAAGGAGAAACTACCATTTATTGATCATTACTAATTATTGGCTGATATATAACTACTAATAACATGATACTAACCTCTTATAAATTTAAAATCACCTTTGTGACATATTTTATTTCATGAAAGTCCATACAAGTCAGTAAATGGGCTAGAATGTGACCAAAAGGCCCTTTTTGTCATATGAGACCTAGCATATGACCAATTAATGAATTTTAAAAATATTAAAACATGTAAAGGAAAATATTATGACATTTTAAACACAATTTTATCCTTTAATAACTTTTAATAGGGTTGACCAACTTTTGACTTTAGTTGACTAGCCTAGTACAAAGAGGGTGGACTTTGACAAAGACTAGGGAGAGGATAAGTAAAAAAATAGACCAAAATTACACCCTATAGGACATTTTTAACCTTTCTCAAAAGTTCAAAATAATATGGTTGACCCAAATTTTATTTGGGGTCAAATTTGGTCAACATTCTTGGTGATTCCTAGGGGTGGCATGCCATCTATGCCTAAGACTAGTTGCTTAGTCTTTCCATTGGGCATGGAGTCATGCATATGGGTACTAAAATTGACTTGAATAGACATTTGAATTAAGTAAAAAAATATGTTTAACACTCACACAAAAATAAAAGACACACACACAACAAGAAATCAAACAAATAACTTGTGCTTCAAGAACACTTAGGGAACACAACAACAAACTGAAATAAAACCAAACTAAACACACACTATCCTAAAATAATATCTCCCTCTTGGATCAAATGGAAAGTATGAAACTCTTCTTGCCTCATATAATTAATGGATACATGAGACATGTTTCCATTTCAACATTGGCATGGAAGCTTTCATCTTTCTCATGGTGTTGGCTAATCTTCTTGGCATGGATTTCAATGTAGTTGAGATAACTTCAAACAAATCACCTATAAAGATGAATTCTTCTTGAAATTTAATTACCTCAACTTCTTCATAAGACTCCTTAGTTTCTACATGATCCAATTATGATTCATTAAATCATGTTTCTTGGTTCCCCATGATGTCTTGAGAATGGACAAGTGGTTTGTCAGCTGCAAGTTTTTCAAGCTCATTAAGGAGATTAGTGTAATCTTCCCAATATTTATCATTGTCTCTCATGGAGAATTCTTTCTCTATCTTCTCATATAATCTTCCTTCAACCTTGAAAATTCATTCAAGCTCTTGTAGAAACTCAATCTAATGTAGCCATTCTTCTTTGTCATCTCTCAGATCAAGAATCACCTCTTCCTCATGAACTTCTTCTTCAAACACCTCATTTTGATCCTTGGTCATATGGTCCACTCCAATTCTATCCCCATACTTCTTATGAGTATCTATAAGTTCATTTGAGTCTTCTTTCTCTTGGTTCAAGAATTGTGAGTTATGCTTGATAGTCATAAGTGGAGTTCCAATGATAAATTCTTTTTTATCATTACTTGTGTTATCTTCTTGCTCTACTACAAACTAAATTTGTTCCTCATTTGATTCTTCCATTAAAAGAGTTTCTTATTTAAGAAGAAATGGGGTTGGAGGGTGGAAAATGGATGAATGATTTGAATAAAGAATGTAAGGTGTAGTGAGAGGCCCATGAATGGATATGGAAGAAAGAGAAAGCTCTTAAAATGACTCTTGGGTAACAGTAAGGCTTTGTTGGGTTGAAGGAACATTACTTTTTTCCATATCCACCTCATTAATTTCACCATCTTCTTGGACTCTCCCTTTAACCTCTTTCTTTCCCAAAGACTTCATAATTTGGTCCCAAGTTCGAATCTTGGAACTAGTAGGCTCTTTTGACGATTTAATAGGTTTTTCTTCAAGGAGAGGAATGGTGGAAGAGAGATATATATTTCTATGGTTTGGGGATGGAGAGTGATGTTCATGAATGGGCATGGAGATGGGTGAAACTTATTGAATGGGCTCTCGAGGGACATGTAAGATAGGATGAGCAATAGGAAGGAGATCTTCTTCATACAAGGTTTAATCATCATCCTCATCTTCTTGAGGCTCTTCATAGATTTTTGGAAATTCTTTTATAGATACAAATTTTTCCATAGCCTCTTGAGTTTTCCATCTCTCCAACCTATCAATCCACCATTGAAAAACCTCTCTTTCCATAGCCAATTCTTCACTAATGACATATTGATTATCTTCCTCAATATACTCCCATATGTCCATTAATAATGCAACTAAAACTATTAACCAATCCATAATACCACCAAGAGTTTCATCACAAGACTTATCTAGCACACTCATATGTTTTTCCAATTATAAAAACTTTGGCATAACTGCCCACAAATTTTGAGAATGAGAGGTGTAGTAAGTTTGGATAAAGTGATTGGGTTGTTTAATTTCTTAAAGCAAGGTTTTCAAAGCTTCATATTTTGCCTCCAAACTAATGGTGTTGCTTGAATCCTCATGACAATGCTAAGGTAAATATGGGTTGTATGGCCGGTTAACAATGGCATACTCATTTAGAAAGGGATTAGGTTGACCATAGGACTACCATGACTCATACGGAGGATGGTATTCTTGATAGGACTATTGATAAGGATATAAAGGGTCATAAAAAGTTTGATAGGGAGGTTTATGATAAGGATTCTCCTCATAACCATCCATATCGAATTTGTAAGTCATATGAAATGACAAGAATTAATCAAAATTTTAGTAATATCTACTTGGGTTGCTTACAACTAGAAATTGATTTGAAGTCACCATTAGTGCTTGATTGGATGATTCCAAAATTTGATAAGAGAGAAGACACACCAATAATCTTCCCACTATTTGGACCTTATCCCACCAGGTGTGCCAGAACTATTATCTCTAACTCTTGCACCCTAGAAGATGTTGTTCAATCCTCTTAAATATTTGGCCAACATGGGAATACTTATAGGTGTGTGGGGCATGCATAGTGGAAGTAGATCTATAAATTTTAAGGGCTAGCTCCTTAGATATGACTTGATTTGCTTATGCTACTAAAACTACCTATTATAGGTGAAAAGGGAGAGAAAGATACATAAATAAAACCTAAATTAGGAGGTGATACACCAAGATTTGCTTCTATTCATACACTTGGAATTAGAATAATGAACTAATACAAGAAAACTAGCCTCAACACCATTAATGGAGCTCCCTAGCATTAGTGTTTCTCATGAAGGAAAATAACAACTCAACAAATGAAGGCAAGTGAAGAAAAGGTCAGGTATGACACTATCAAACTCATACACACTTCAAGAGTCTATTTTAGTAACATACACTTCATGAAACTGATTAGGATAGAAGTCATTTGTAGCAACACATTCAAGGATTTCATGAAAACAAGATGAACTCAATCTATACTTCACATTCAATATGGATCACTTCAACACATAGTGCAAATGGACTTAGAGTATAACCAATTTACTTCTCATTATCTTAAGTACAAATCAAGGTACAACTTTGGTAGGGCTTCACCATACCAAGAGTTGGAATACTTTTCAATGGCCAAAATGGCTCACATTTATAGAACTTGGAAGAAGAGAAGGAAGAGAGCAGTTGAAGAGGCACAAGAATAAGTGTCCAAAGGTGAGAATTAGTTAAAATACATGTGTATGTAGTAAAAAATGAGTCATGAAACTAATTTACACATCATTTCATCCAAAATTAGCCTCTTCTCCAAGTGTGGCATAACAAATCTTCTCAATCATTCTCTCTTGCAAACTACCTTCATCATAGGTTTCCCTTTGAGCATTCCAAATCAAGTCAGGACAAGTGTCTCATGTGTGATGAGGAGAGGGAGTTATAAAGAATCCTTCACCTAAATTGGGAGTTTTCTTGATCATGATGTTCTCTTACACAAGCTCAATCATCACCTATCATCAAGATCACTCTCCAATAGGCAATCATTGACACTTGGCACTATAATATTTATATCCTTCCTAACTAATCCATACCATGTGTCTTCTAACACATGTTGGGACATCTCATATGCTTGGATTCATTAGAAACATCTTTAAAAGCCTCCAACTTGAGTTACCACTATGTTTACTATGTCATCTGAGATGCCACTTTAGACTAGCTAAAGTGAGAGGCTAATCAAGGATAATTGTGAGCATTCCCAATATTTTTAAATGGCATGGAGAGTTGATTCAAGTCCCAATCTATCCTCCCAAGTGATTGTCATCTATTGATCATCTTTAGGACCTATAAAAAAGAAGAAAATGTCAAGAAAATATGTTTCCTACATCACTTGTATGGGTTATATATAATATAATTCCATGGATTTGATCCTCATGGAGTCTTAAACAACTTATCTTCAGAATTCATGGTCAAATTCATCCATTTTGGTGTGGTTTTGGCTTGATTTCCACCATCAAGTCCTGAAATATGGTTAGCAAGGGTTTTGAGGTCATTAGCCCTCTTAGCCTTTATTCATAAGGCTACACATTATAACTTCCTCCAAATATCATTGAGGGCTGATCAAGGACCTTTTATATCTTCCCCAAATACCTAAATATCCCATGCATAAGCTCATGAGAGTTTTGAGCTTTTCAACTTGACCATTTGAGCCATTTTTGCACAATTAGTAAGGTTTGAATGCTTTCTAAGCTAGAAATGGATTATTAGATACTTTTTATGCAAACCAAATTTTTTAACACCTATAAATATGTCCTATAAAAATTATCCCATCACTATAATAGTTCACGAAGGGTTTAGAATGAATCTGACCCCTATTTTGGAAACATGTCTAGGCCTTGCCTACTAGGTATGTCTACACCATTGAAATAAATGACCATTATTTAGACTTAACATGCACCAGCATAGCTTGAGAACATCATATTTAATCCCATGTAGTTGATCCAAAACATTACAAATCTTGTCAAAGGCTAGAACTTGAAATGACCACTCATTTGCAATCATGCATATTCCTTGCCTTACCCTAATAATGGTAAACCTTGTTGGTTAGAGAATATTGATTAGTTTCATAACTTATAGGTTGATTTATAATGTTCCTCTAGGCATTTTATAGCTATACAAATCTTCACTTGATCTCTCTTTGCCTTCTAGTCTATCACTTCATCTAATTTCACCCAAAACTACCTATCCATGCAAGGGAAAATTGCCCATCCTATGAGACAAAGTAAAGGGTATTAGCCTTATTATTCTTGGAAAAATGAATGTTTTTAAAGATTAATAATGTACTAATTACCAAATTTACCAAATTTTTTCTCTTAATTCTATGGCTGCGGGTTCTAACCATCCCAATTTTCTCAAAAAAGGGGTCAAAAACCAAACTTTTGCATGTTTTCCTTCAAACCACTTTATAGATGATCCCTTAAAACTAATTTCATACATAAAATTTTCTTATACATGTTTTACACCCTCATTTCATTCTTATATAACCTAGGAATCCACCCAAACCTTTCTCCTATATGGAATTTCCATACTCACCCCTTGAACCAAGGGTTTCCCTAACCTGCTTGTACAGACTAAGTCTATTTTTTTAGAGAAAAGGAACATTAGGTAGATTTATAATGTATTTGGAATATCATTACATTAATTTTATCATGGGGAATAATATTATCATGTTTTAAAACATCCATTCCTTCCAAGGAAGTCAAACTCATATCTTGCTCCTCTAAAGCTAGGACCCTGCTTAACTATAACAGTGAACAGGGGTGTTGTTTTGTATATGCATCTCTTTGAAGATACTAACAAGGTTCCAAAATCCTTCCATATACATATTTTTAAAAAAAATCATGGTCTAATCAATCCCATTTACTTGGTTCTTAGGTCATATTAGCATCTTCAACATTCCATACTGCTCACTACCTTCCACAGTCCCTTTAGCTTGGCTATAGGTCATTTTGTAAGTTTGAATAGGGAAATATGGTAGGTAAGACCTCCTTCAGATCCTTTATAAAGTTTAAAACTTGTTTAATCAAGATTTTGAACTTGTTTACTCATTTTTATAGCATTAACACTATTAAAAGCATAATTCCCCACCCACTACATGTATGGACTAAGTTTTATACATTTTAGGCCTATAGCTTATCATGGTGATATTTATGGACTATTTAAAGGTGATATAACTTCCCATGAAGGTCCTTGAAAATCAAAATTTTCTCATACCTCCTTGAAATGTCAAAACAAGGTCTAAACTCCATCCTCCAAATCATTATTTGAAACCTTGACTATAAGTGCCACCTTCTTGGGACTTTGTACGGATAGGGTGCAGGCCTAAAAGGTCATATCATCCAAGAACACATTATCTCATGACATAATTTCTCAATATTGTTCTTTGGAACATTTGGGATTGTTTTCCCCTCCTTAGTGTAGTCTAGGATTGAGTCCATGAAATGCAAGTTCATTTTTCTATCAGACTCCTCTAGGTATCATTGCCTTGTTTCAGTGTGTTCTAAGGCACTTTTGGAGTATGATATGACTATCTTCCATTTGTCTTTCTGACCTAAAACTTGGAATAGTCATATTATGTGTATAGGGATACTATACCAAACAAGGTAGGCACCTTATAATCTTATAAAAACATGTTCTATGATACCTCAAAAAAATCCTAGGCCTCTATTTACATCTTTTAAGGATTACATGTCTAAAAACAATCATCTCTTTTTTGAAAGGTTAGTTAGCACCAAGTGACTACCAAAGGGGTTTTTAACATGATACCATGCCCTCATACCCTCCAAGGAACAAGTATATTCCTCTAAGCATCGACATGATGTCATCAGGACTATGAGTGAGTGCTTTAAGTTGTATATATAGATGGAAACTTGAAAGAGCATGAATTTTCAAGGTAAGGTTCTCCAAACACTTCAAATTCAATTTTCAACCTTAAATTTGGATATACTCATTAATAAAATTTTGAAAACAACTCAAATATAATCTCTTCAATGTGAATATCACCCTTCAAGGCACCTGTATATGGAAAGAGTGGATCATGGTAAACCCTCATAAGCCTAGAAGTGTTCTATGAATATCTTGAGACTTTTAAAATCAAAGGAATAATGATAAACCTATATATAATTCCTAAGGAACATAAGAAAACATAAAATCCCTTAAATCAAAACAACATTTTTTGAAATTGGCTCAAAAAAGGACCCCTCATGGTTGCACATGCATAAAAAGCTGCCTGGAGTGTTAGCAATTGTTCATGAAGGACAAGGTAAAAAATTGAAAGTTGCTTTTATGAAAATGAATTGAAATCAAAGTAATATCCACCCCCAAAATCACTCTTCCCAACTCCACCTATACAATCCAACCAAGCATTTGAAAATGACCCTTATTTGCTTACCAAGAGAAAATGGAGGAAAAGAAGTTGTAGATGGAATTTTTTATGCATTATATACAAAAAAAAACATGTAAATGGATTTTTGAAGGTGAATAGATACTCCACTCACGTTTTTAGCTGATGGTGGACTCAAGAAGTCTATACAACTACCCAAAATACCCTAAAAACAAGGATAAACTACCATTTCTTGATCATAAATACTTACTGACTGACATATAACTTCTCCTAATAGGATATTGACCTCTTCCACGTTAAAACTCACCTTGGTGACAAATTTTATTTCATGAAAGTTTGTACAAGTCATTAAAAGGGCTAAAATGTGACCAAAAGGCCCCTTTTGTCATATGAGACCTAGCATATGACCAACTTATGACTTGTAAACATATTAAAAAATGTCAAGGACCATATTAGGACATTTTTAACACAATTTGGTATTTTGAATACCTTTGACTAGGGTTTACCAACCTTTGACTTTAGTTGACTAGCCTAGTACAAAGATGGTGGACTTCAGCAAGGACTAGGGAGAGGATAAGTAAAAAAATAGAACAACATTACATCCTATAGGACATTTTGAACCTTTCTCAAAAGTTAAAAATAGTATGGGTTGACCCAAATTTAACTTGGGGTCAAATTTGGTCAATAGTAGTATTTTGAACACATTTGCATCCTTCACATTAAAAAAATAGTGATAATAGTCTACACCTTAAAAATGATGCCAAGAATGTAATAAATGCAATAGATCAACCATCTAATTAGGTATTCCCATCACAACAAAGTTAATGAAAATAATTTACATGATTAGCTAAAATTCCTCAAAATGTGTTAAATGATTACTTGAATGCAAAATGAGTGCTAACTTACCTTCCAAGTGATAGATTGCCACATCATATATGATGTTAATGTATATTGAAATTATCATAGAGTCCTTAGAAACTCTAAAAACATATGCATTACTTTGAAACACTAGCTCTAAGACCTAATTGAAAATAATCAAATCCAATTAAAAGTTCAAAATAATACTTTGAGTGAATTAGTCAAACAATAAAATCAACACTTAAAAATATTTACCAACTCTATTCCAAATCATGCTAATCAATTTAAATATCAATACAATGATAATATGATATCTCAAAAGCAACCATCTCAATATTATGGCACTTGGCTAATTGATATATTTTTAATTGTGTTCAATGGTATGCATTTAAATATTATCCTCTAATTATATTATGATGACATTAAAGATGATGATTCTAACAATGGATCACTCTTCATTCAAGTTTTCATAGATACACATTCAAGGCTAACAAATAAAATTGTGATTGATAATGTTTAAAGTATAAATGTGTGCACACTGAAATATATTATTAATCTTAGATATACTTAGATGAATCTATTTGGTACAACCATGATTATTAAAGGATGTGATGATATAGCCAATAAATAGGTGGAGACATTACCTTATCACAATGGACAATAAGATCATTTTAGCTTGGCTTCATGTATAAATAACTAATGAGACATATGAAACATATCTTAGATAATGTTGTATTAATCAAATGAAATTAATTATATCAACATTACATGAGTGCTTAAAATTCACCCATGCCAATAAATTGATCACTATCGAATCCACTCCCTATGAACCTTTAACATAAGTTCAAAACAAGGTGTTACCTAAAGAGCTACCAAAAAATCTATTCACATGACCTTGAAAATTTTCACCTAAAATTCAAGTACCTATTCATTCATGTACCTAAATAATATTATCACAAACTTTTACACTCATTCAAGATATAACACCTACCAAAGATCCAATCATTTTCCATGCTGTTCAAATAACTAAAAAGTGTTACTTTACAAGAGGATAAAAAAGTTAACATAATATCTATTGTAGATGCCTAATTTTGGTATAAGTCATGTATTTTCAATATCTTTTTCATGATTTAATATATTTAGTTTATTTTATTACTCTATGATCTTATTTATATAAAATACCTTTGCAATGGACCCTTCATAGTATTGCATCATCCATATTTTATCATGAACATATTTATATCTATTATTTTTCTACTTTAGATTCTATCTATTTATCTTGTAATTCATTTAGGTTTCTATTTCATGGGTCTTCTCTCTTGATTTTTTATAGAATAGTCCAAAATTGGTCTTGACCTCTTCTAGAGCAATTTATAGGGATTAGGGATTATGCTCGATGAGGAGGGAGTGATTAGGGATGATAAGGGAGTGATTATATATTAATATGGATAGTGAAGGTAAATTAGATAATGATTAGGGACAATGAGTAATTATGAGAGAGTGATTAGGGGTGATAAGGGATGAGTAGGAAGTGATCAAGGATGAGGGAAGGATGACGAGTAAGTGAAATTAACACAAAATGGTCATTTGATGTGTGTAGGTCATCAATATGGCCTATGCTTTCTTAATCACACCACTTTAGATCAATTTCAAAGTCATTGGTTTGAAAACTTCAATTTTGAGAAACCTATGACTCCTAGGAATGCTAGGAAGCAATCTAGAAGGCACAAAACCTAAAAAATGACTATGTGTTTACCAAAAATGGACATCAATTACAAAATTTATGCCTTGAAATCCATAGGTTCAATACTAAAAACTTGAAAAATGCCTAAGTACTCACTAGATTGGATTTTGAAAAAATATTTTCAACATCGTAAGGTGTGTAGCTATGAGACCAACTCTATCAGATGCAGAGTGACCCTAATTTATTATATTTAATAAAATAAATTTAAAGTATAAGGAATATAAATGTAATGTTACATTTATATTCTTTATACTTAACATTTATTCTAGTAAATATCAATTTTGAGTGGATATTACCTTTATGTACATGTTTTTATGATTTTGGGTGCAAAACAATAAGAATGTGTATGCATTCCTCATAATGTGTACACATTATTAATAACATCTACATGTTCTTAATAACATGTATGCATTATAACATGCAAAATTCATAGCACATACATGTTATTGAAATTTTAATTTAAAAAATCAAGCCTTTTTTTGCATGAATGGCTTGGATTCTCAAGCCAAAGGCTTGGACCTATCAATCTACAACCAAGTATAAGATTTTTGATATAAAACAATAAATTTCAACTTATAATGTAAAATCTACTATGGATTTCAATTACAAAATTCAAAAAATTATTACCATGACAACAACCATGCTCTCCTCTTTCCAAATATATGATTTTTTTATAATTTTTGGACTATTTTAAGGGTTCAAATAATGTTGATTTCTAACTATACCTTTTTTAGTCCAATACATGTTTAAAATATACATGCCTATTAATGTTTATGTAATCTATATTTCACTGATCCAAGTGCGAAACAAATTATATGGTCACAAACTAAGCCTAATTCTATACACATTCAAAAACAAATCAAGTTTAATTTTTTGTAGGTACTTAGGGTGGGCACATGATTGGCTATCCATTTATTTTATTTTTCAAGATCTATTTACTTGAAAAATTACTAAAAAAAATTCATTGAAAAATATAAAAAATCTAGGTCATAAACTAGATTATCATATCTAAATATTCACCAAAGGGTTTCAACCAATATTAAACAATGCTAAAAAAATCATGGGCCACACGACCATCTATCTACTCTATTTTATTAAAAAATAGGAGTTTATCTTCAAATTTTAGATGTTTTTTTTTATACCATCTTCAAATTGTGAGTGTAGCCATCTCAAATTATCTATAGAAGTTCAAATTTATGAATTTTTAGGAAAATGATGTCCACAGGTAAGCCCTTTTTTATCCACAAACTTTTTTCACTTACCCTTATAGAATCTAAGACTATTCTAGGACCATCTTCTAGTCCACTTCTAGTATGTTCCTACCCAAATCTACATATGCACAATAAACCAACAAAGTATAATTTATTTCCATTACATTACAATATCTATCAATAGATATACTTTATTATTTTTAACAATACTAGTTGTATAAATTCAAAATATTGTTAGTCTGAGTTTTATATTAATTGGCTTACTCATTAGATTAGTTAACCATCCTTGTGTAAAATATAATATGCTTAACCTTAGATACCAGTTTATCTAAATTTAAGGTTAAACTATTATATAATAGATTATCATATAGAAAGAAATGTCCCTAATATGAAACTAATGTAAATCACAATCTAAATCATATTAAATTTCATTTATTACAATCTAATATAGCTATAAAATACCTAAATTACAATGATTTTTTTTCTATTTATTCAAATCATTTAGCATAAAATAATAACACTTAGTTCAATAGAAAATATATATTTAACCATCAAATCAAGTATCTAGAATGAATAATTAAAAAATACCATGTTAAATTATTTTGATGCACTTAGATACCCCAATTATTATATACAAACTCAAAAATAGGGATTGGTAGGAATAACAATTTCCTATCTTATTTTCATACACCCAAAAACATGCCAACCAAGTGGCATTTTGGGTTTATTTATGTCATCTCAAAAAAAAATCATGAAACATTTTCATACTATTACAACAAGTCATTCATAAACTCAGGAAATTTGATACTTTAAATCCCAAACCTTTATATTTTAATTCAACATGCATAATTACTTCACTAATTTATTTTCACATACATTTATTTAACTTGAAAAGGAAAAATATTTATTAAGCAAGTAGAGTTATGTATTTATTATTTTTGAAATCGATAGTTATCCTTTAAGCATTGATTATCAAGATACGTAATTCATAAATCAATAAAGAAGAGAAGAAGACCCTTTCCATATTACTTAAAATTTTATTATTCTAATAGGTGAACATTTATCTCATATGGACTAACAACTATTATTGCATTTCTAATCCATGACTTGCATGTCTATTAAATCAATGAAATATTGAATAAGTAACTATATGTCTATGTTATAGATTGACATAATCAATGGCCCATATGTTCATAAAGTGTTATATATTTGAAATGGTGAGCCTTTAAGAAAGAGTTAGACATTTCCTTAACATCTACCACTGATTAAAGGCTATTAATAATTCTCATTCAAATTGATAGTCATCATTGAATAATTATTTAAAGATTTGCAATTTATTTAAATCTATGAAAGACAAAAAAATATTAACACTCAACTACAATGTACCTTGGATATACAACATACATTTACCATCCTTAATAACTATGAACCACATTTTAATGCATGTTTTTTAACAATCTTAAATCCTAATATATGTACCTTGAAGGACTTACCTTTCGACCACTTAGAAGTGTTGGCTCTTAATTTTGCAACTCCAAAGGTATTTAAGAAAATAAATAAAATGGTGATTTGCTCATTTTAATGTTGCTCTAATTATTTATCCTTAAAATGTAGATGTAAACTAAGGAAAAAATATATAAGAGGTGTCCTAATATCTACTCTTCTAGCTCTTTCAAATCAAGGGGTCAGACCCTAACAATATAAAATGCAAATGTAATGCATGATCAACGTAAGACATGAAAAACATAAATGGTAGACTTGGCCGAAATGACTGTTCATCTAATTTGTTGTCACTAGTGAAATGAACACAAGGTACTTAGAGTTTATACAAAGATTTTAGAAGAGTAGTAATGAATAAGAATATCCATGTTTTACAAGCTCAATATTCTAGAGATTTGGACACACACACAAACTTGAGTTAACAAATAAGAATGATTTTTTTAACAATAGAGACATAAAAAATATAGAACATAAAGAGGATATTTCATAAGAAAAGTTTCCAGAAAGTATATAAAAAGGTGATATAATCAACTACGGTCAGCCTTCATCCATTGGGCCATAATGTTTTAGAGATAAAATGAACATATTAATGAGACACAATTTTTGTAACTTATTTTTACAAGTTAGACACATAACTAGAAATCATACAAAGAGGCTTTATTATTTATTATAATGAAGCATTAAAATCCAATGAAAATAAAGCAATAAAATATTTTTTAAAATGAAAAACACTAAGAGTGCACAATGATTTTTAAAACTCTACTAATCAACATAAAATATACAAATCACACCTCATAGTTTCATGGCCAAGTTACAATTTCAACATACATAAATTTTGAAAAATTATAGAACTTTGCCAAGCCTTTCTAAAAATACATTACTCATTGAGTCATGTGAGGTTCTCACCAAAATGACACAAATCCTACATAGACTAAGACTTTATAGACTAGAAGTTTGATTCTCAACCATAAGATTAGATGAATAAAAAAATAAACTATTTACAATTACTCCCCATGCCAAGAGAAGAATTTCATCTCTAAAGAGAGGGAAACACAACTTAAGAACATTCAAAATAAATTCACATCAAGGATAGATGAGATATTACTCATTTAACACACTCTCAACCTATCCTAGATCTTCATTATGAAAACATATATTACTCAATCAGCTACATGGTTCAAGAAGTGATGAGTGGTGGTAGATATGAGATTCATTAAATATAGGTCACTTATGATTACATATGATTGACAATTTTTTTTTCTGATCATAGATGTTTGATAGTGCAAATTTTAGCTCAAAAGAAACATAAAAGTAATTTTGATAGATAAAAAGAATGTCCCTAGGAAGCATGTGTAGTAGCATGAAATCATGATGGGGAAAATGAGTAGATGCAATGACACTTAACATAGGATTTAACTATGGAGAGATTGTTGACTTGGCTACTCAATTTTTTGGAGATAGGGTCAGTGATTCTATAGAAAATAATAATGGGATGAGGAGCTAGAAAAATCTATTGGACTGCTGTGATCACTGGCCTGAGCTTTTTCCTAGAGTGTGGGAGATCTAGCAGTGCGTTCAAGAGATTAAAATCCCTCTCTTCCCCTGGGAGGATGAACAATACTAGTGGCAAAATAAGAATGGATTGTTTTCTGGCAAATATGCTTACCATTTGCTCATTCCTAAAGCTCAGAATAAAGATGTATGGAAAAAGGTTTGGAATCATAAAATTATTCCAAAAATTAACATTTTCTAGTGGGCTGCTACTCATAACAAAATCCTAACTCAAGATAACCTTCAAAAGAGAGGGTTTACACTGGTTAACAAATGTTTATTGTGTGGTTCAAAAGAGGAATCGGTTTCACACCTCTTCATCCACTATGATTTTTCTTGAGAATTATGGGGCATAATACTTAACAACTTTGATATTGATTGGGTCTATAATTTTAACCTTAAAGAAGTAATTCTTAGCTGGAATCCAACCTTCACACATCCCTAGCTTATGGAATTATGGAAGTAAACTCTACCATGTTTGAGCTGGATTTTATGGAAAGAGCGCAACCACAGAATTTTTAAGGACACTGCTAGAAATGCATCTTAGGTGTTTAACTCCTTTGCTAAGACCATTATGGAAAGTGTCACAATAGCTCATATTCATGTTGCAGAGAAATCCCTATCTCAAATTGGAAATCAAATTACAGGCAAATGGAAGGTTTTAAACTAGATTCCTGGGTATAATAACTCCAAAATGCTACAGAGACTAAATACTAAATGGATTCCCCCAAAGCCTAACTAGATGAAACTCAACTTTGATAGGGCATCCAAGGCAGATGGTAAAGTTAGTGGAGGAGGAATTATAAGGAATGATAAAGGATGGATGTTTGCTGTCTATGCTGGTGGAATTGGATGCCAGAGCAACAACTATGCTGAAGCAATGGATCTTCTATGGGGGTTGAAGTTAGCTATATCCCTAAGAATAAATAACTTGAGTATACAAGGAGACTCTAAAATGGTCATAGATGTAGTTAATAAAGTTTCAAATGTGGTAATTAAGCTAAAAGACATCATTATTGATATTCAATTTCTTTTGCAAAAGTTTTTCAGAGTTGAGATTTCCCATATTTACAGAGAGGGAAATAGGGTCGCTAATGCTTGTGCCAACCTTGGTCAACAATTTTTAGGTTGGAGGGTGTGGTGACAAGGTGTTCATATTCCCTTAAACATTAGGGAGATTATTCAAAAGGAGATGACTTGTCAAGAATGAGGCATATTGATGACAAGGATACCTCTCAGAGGCAGTCCATTTGGAGAGGGCCATCGAGGATCTCAAAACTTGATAACCTTGGTTCTTATTTGATGATCATTCATTATTCATTATATCATGAGATTGAAGCATGCGAGTCTCATCATGAAAATCAATGGGAAATAATTTCCAAGCATGGGAGTAGAAAACATCATCTCTACAGGGTTTTTCAAATAATGAGCCATCACATCCGCATTATGCATAAATGAAAACAAGGGTTAGCAACCATTTCAAAGCTGAAAGCTAAACTTAGGAACTCCACATTTTGGGTCTACAAATACAAAATGGGAGGAGACTGTATTCGAATTGAACCTATTTCCTATTGTGATTTCAAAGATAATCTGTTGGTTTGGCATTATTGTAAAGAAGGGGGCATCAGCCCATATCTGGAAAGGCTTAATGGTTATGACAAAAACTTGTTTGAGCAGTTTGCGAGATCTTGGTTAAATAGGCAGGTCATGGTGGGTGAAATTAGTTTTGAAATCTCTGAAAAGGTGATTTCTATGGCCACAGGAATGACCATGAAGGGTATAAAACTTCAAAGGAAAACCAAAATTATGGATTTGGCAGGCCATAAACTATTTTTGGGTGAGGGAGAAGAACTCATCCTGTATCAAGGTGGATTTGAGCTCGCTAAACATCTGGAGCCATGGGATGGAGTGTGATTCATTTTCAAGAAGTACTTCGTGCTCAAAGGGAGATTTACCAAGTTCTACAATTACCACCTCCCTTTGTTAAATCACTTCAGGTGCAATGTTATTATTAGTTTCCCTTTTTACCTACTCTCCTCTTTGAAACACTCTGTAGGTAAAAAGGGAAACTAATAGACATAAAATGGCTAAGAAGCCAGATATGAACCCTATTCCCCTACACCAGGGGCTTATTTTATGCTTATACAACTTTCACCACGCTCTAGAGCCATCCAAGACTCTTAGAGTTGATAGTGGAGACATTCCTTCCAACCTGGTGTCTAGTGATGCTATTAATGAGTCCTATTTTTTCCCTCCTCCTACCAAAACAAAAGATGTTTCTTTCTCCACCCCAAAAGAGATCCTTGTTGATACCCCTGGCTCCTTTGTGAGAAAGAAGGGTAAGAAGAGAAAGGTTGATGAAGAGGAAGAGAATATTGAAGAGACCATGGAGGGGACCCACAAAAATCCGGGTAGGGCCACGAGGGGCCATGGTGGTAAATCTCACAAGTCTTCCAAAATTAATAAGGAAGGAGTCTCCTCTAGAGTGCAAAGGTTAGGACGGATTGCTGGTAAACCCACCCTGAAAGCCAGACTGATTGATTACTTGAAAAGTGCTTCGAAAGAAGCAACCTAGGAGGAAGAGTCTAAGGAGCTGGAAATCTAGGAAATTTCAAAGGACACTGGAGGGAAGCAGGAGACTAGGGATTTTGAGGTTACTGAGGATCATGGTGTTGACAATATGGAAATTTTTGACAATAAGGGTAAAATGTATGTCGAGGAAGCTAGTCAAGATATTGAGAATGAGACTGATTGGAAAGCTGAAATTGGGGTCCTAAAGGATCGTATTTAGAGGCTAGAGCAAAATTTTGCCAAAGGACTCTGGAATACAATTCTATTGAACATGTCTATGCTGAAAGAGGTGGGTAATACTGGGCATGCTGATAATGTGGAGAATACTGAGAAACTTAATGATCTTCTTAAATCAATAGTTATGTAAGGAGAGTCCTCTCTGACTCTGGTCTTTTCGTTTCTTGTGTTTTGTTTTTGTGTCTATTGTTTCTCAGCTAGTGTTGTCATCTCTTTGAAGGCATATTTTGTTTTCTTGCCTTCTTGTCTTTTTTTCTTGTAAAGGATTCTGCCCTTGGTTTGCTGCCTTACCTTATCAAAAACATAGGATTTAAATTTTTACCATGGTAACCAATCACCAAGCCCATATGATAATGTAAAGATCAATCATAATACCATAGTGGGGTGATTTGTGACTCTTGGTAGACCTTAAAATTTACTATGCATCCAATTTCCATTCTAATTCAATTAATCAATGGAGTAACACCTCATTCTTAAAAAAATTACACACTATGAACACTTCATCTTGAAGGGTAATATTTATTTATCAATTCCCAATTTCACCCAAATCAATCGAATCTCCTGTGAATTATTATTCCATGTTGAGAATAAATAGATCCATGAGGTTCAAGTGTGAAAAATTATCTGAACATGCATCAATAATCCCCAAATGTGAGACCACTAAATATCTCTCATTGAGACCTTTCCAATACAATGAACGAAGTTATACAACTCAAGTTATGGCAAAAAAAACATACAATTATGCATTTAGGTGTTGTTTATGGATTTCATGGACACATGGAATTTTTTAGTTAATTTTTAATTTAAAAAGTTGCATGTCTTGTTCACTTTAAACATGTATTGACTACATATTAATCTTTACATAGGGTGACCTTCATTGAGTCCCAAGTCAACCTTATGATTTGACCTTTGTTGTATATACTTGGAGAGAAACATAGAAATATATAATTACATTATGGTCATGAGATCATAGAATTGCTTGAGATTTATAATTCCTTTTCTCACTATGAGAGGATATATGGAATTATATTTTCCTTTAAATATTATATTGGCATCTACAACTTTTTGCTTTGCCCATTTTCATGGCCATGTGAAAAAATTATGTATGACGTGTCCTCACCTTGGTTATGAGTATTTAGCACTATGTCACTTTTCCATGTTTATGTTGATCGAGAAATGTGGTTGCAACTCATTTCTTCTTAGTTTAAAATTCATGCAATTATATAAGTTTCTAAATGACTTTACACCAGTTTTATGAATGCATGTAATTATTAATTCCACATGCATATTATTTCACATCCAAATACCCTCTCTCCTTTACATATCATGTGGCCACATGAAGTCCACTTGTGAATTGAGTCATTGATGGGCCCTCAATTTATCTTTGATTTTAATTTTAATATGACCACTTAGATCGAAACATGTGGCATCATCTCATCAGTTCTAGGTTATCGAGTCACAAAGTGCCAACCTCTTTTAAAGACCTTCATTTGAAGTGTATGGATCCATGGAATTTATTTCTCTTATTTTATATTCCTCTACATATAATATCATTATTTAGATTTTTCATGGCCCTATCTTCACTATTTGTTATATTTACCTTTATCATGGCCGCTTTAGGTAAGACACATGATAGTTTTCCATTTCTTCATAGGACACAGGGTCATGCATTGTTCCTTTTCCTCCACATGACTTCACAATAATTTACAGATAGTTAAATTATGTAATCCTATTTTATATTTAATATTAGGTACACACCTTTACCATTCAACTCTCTATATCCAAAAATAATACACATGGCATCCCACATAAACTCATAAAGTAACATAGGCTACGAAATGTAACTGTATACTTTAAATTAAGAAGGGTCTCTTATGGACATGTTCAATTATTTACCTTGATATAGATTTTAATATCATATGATGAATTTAGATTTTATGCACATGAAAGTGGCCATGGGAAAACTTGTGAACCAAGTATTTAAGTATAAAAGTGGTTGTGGGTAAATATAAGTTTTGGAAGGATTGTTTATTGCCAATTAAATCAAGTTATAACCTTGGTGGGTCATAACATGAATGAAACATATAATATACTTGGAGAGCACAAATGTTTGATGAAAATCATAGAGGACCCTATGGTCCATGCCAAAAAACTTCTCAACATATGACATCTTTGTATATTTTAAACATAAGTATCCCAAATGTCATGGGACATTTTGGTCTCCAATAGGTAGATCAATGGTGAACACTACTTCATTTAAGATCAATAGTTATTATTTAATTGGATATTGACAAAGTTACCAAAGTTTACGATAAGATTTAATATTATTTCCATGTACATACAAGTATGTATGGAAGTTCCTTGTAGCTACATATAAATTTACAAGTAGCTAAAAATAAGAATAAATGCATGTATATGTATGTAGATGCAAGCAGCTACAAGTACTTATGTGTTTTCTAGTATTAATTGGTAGGTAAGATCAATTGTGGAATACCCACAAATAGGTTTTATAATCCATAACTGGAACTCATGTCATTGATCTGTCATGGATCCACATGTCTAGTCAAGCCACCCCAAGTCTAGTTGAGGTAAAACAAAAATTGACATGACTCATTCCATTTGAGGTTCTTAATATCAAATTGAGGATCTTCCCTACTAGTCATGACACACCACAATAGTTTTTCATACCATGGGAGAATTATTGAATAACATGTGATTGATTGATTGATTGACTTATCCAGTGAACTACCATAGAATGTAAAATCTTTAATTTATCGTCATCATAGTATTCTCTATGTATTATGAGAATTTCACATTGAGTGATAGATCATCCAATTCAACATGAAATAATAAAATATAATTTTTTAGGGCCTTTATCTTATTTGAAATTTCATTTTCATGTAATTAAAAATAAAATTCATATTAACTATATTATATTAACTTAGGTTTTAATTCTAAATTAAGCTCTATAGTCAAATTCAATGGATAACTTTAATGTGAAATTAACTTTATAGAACAATTGTAGCATTGGATTTGATATGTAGAGAGATACAAATGTTATCAAGTGAATATGCTTTGAATAACCATTTAATTATTTTTCAAGTGATTAATAATTTAAGAAGTTTTCTCTTTCATAATTTAACCTTATGTTATCTTGTTTTACTAATAAATTATTTATGTAAAATTATTAGCTTCTTAACTAGTTCTTTTCTCTAACTTTTTTATATAAGAAAACAAATTTGTACTTTTTTTAAAATATTTTTTATAAATTAATATTAAAAATTCTTATAACATGAATAATAATTTATCTTAATTATCTCATGAAACTATGAAAATTATAATGGTAAAATTTATTCTAAAGTTACTTCTCTTAATGTCCATAAATTATCACTAATGACAACAACATCATTCTACATAAAATATTTACAAGAACACCATTCTCACAGTATTGAAAAATAGTTGTTTGGATAAGGCTTTATTGTTTAGATTCATACTAGTGTTGCTTTCACCTTTCCCATCTATGTGAAAGGTATACTTTTGTAAATGATATCCTAACAAACACAATATCAATCTAAGATCATTTAATTAATGATTGGACTTAAATATTTTTTTAATTCTTATTTCCTAGGGTTATTCTTACTCTTATTATTATTTTTTGATGCAGAGCATCACCAGTTGACATAAGCTATAAAGATGTTTAAGTAATTTGTTTTAGCCATTTTTAGTTTGTGATAGGTGTTAGAGGCCTTGTAGGGTCCTTATGAATATTTTGGATTGATTGAGAGTCTTTTTGGTTGTGTGTTTCTTTCCATTTTAAAGTTTCCTGCCAAAATCCCAAATTTGAAAATTTGAATTCTAAATTGAGCTTTGAGAGGTGTTTGAAGTCTTGGGTGAAATCCAAATTTTTGGGAATGTTTTTAAGGGTCAAATAAGGTCTGAATTTTTTTTGTAATGTATTTCAACTTAACATTCATGTTAATGAACAATATGAGCCAAGAAAATCATGTTGTAACTGCCACCTATGTGGGTGGGCCTTGAAAGAAGGAGTTACTTTGCATATTTGGGGTATTGAAAAGGTGGGAAATGCATGTATAATGTTAGATAGAGTGATTAATAGATATTACTAGGTTATTAGAGAAGAATAAATTCATAGGAGAGAGGTGGAAAACTTCAAGAAAGACAAGATTAATCAAATCTTGAGGAAGAACTACCTAAGTGTAGAATGTTATATGTTTGTTGTATAATCAATAAGATCAATGAATAAAAGAATGTCTTCATAGGATGTTTTAATATAATAGTAAGATAGATTAAAAAGAGGAGACAGAGTTGGAAAGAAGATAACTTCAATAAAAATATCAAGATTTGCAAAATAAGTCTGCCTGCCCTATTTTCTTGTGTATGATTATGCTATAAAAAATAACAACATTGAATATAAGAGTGTTTAAGAGTAGTGATTTTATATCCAAAAGTTTATTGGTATGTGTTATATTCTATATTTATGTTAGCCTTGAATTGAAAATAATTTTCATATCATTAACCTACAATTTTTGTTTATAACACATAGTACAGTCAAGTCTAGGAAGACCATGTTTTGACACAAGGTGGATAATGAAGTTGGAATGGATATTTATACTTGATATAATTACTTTTCATGGTGTAAAATTAGTATGGAGTCTATAAAAGGTGTAGGTAACCTCTTTGAATTCTCATATTACTATAAAAAAATAATATTCAATTCAAATATTCAAACAAATAAACACAAACCTCTAATTATTTTCAAAATTATGCATAACTTTAAGTTGGAGGATCATAGTGATTGTTAAAAGATTAATATATGTTGTAAAAGGTAAAGGGAGGTCAAGAAGAACTTATTTAGGTCTTAGAAAACACTTAAATGGATTAAAAATCAAACAAACCTACTTTTGTTTCCTCTCGAGCTTCTATAGGCCTAAGTAGACCAAAACTAGGGTTTGAAATTAGAAAGTTGGATAACTTGAATTTAATCTAGTCAAATTTAATCAAATTTTGGAATTTATAAGGTAACTTGATGTCCTATTTAATATTCTCAAGGTATTGAGTTGGTACCATATGCTTTAGTATGGAAATCATGACTGTGTAAGTGATAAAGACCTAGAGAGACCTAATTATCAGGGAGGAGTGTTGAGTTAGTAAGGCTATATTGACAATGGAGTCATAAATTTTTTTAATAAGTTGAAAGGTATAAATGATGCCCATATATGTCATTATATTACCTATAAACTTTGTGGATCATTCAAACCTAGGAGCTTTGCATAAAAATAGGGTTACAAGGATTAGACCTTCAAGAGAGGAAAAGTGGATTGTTTAAAGATTCATTGCTCAAAGTTTGTGTTACTTATTTGTATATGGAAAATGGGTCATAATATGCATATGAATGATTATACAAGGCTCAGTTGGGAAGTCAAAACCATGGAAGCATGTTTTAGGCTTTCAAGCCTATGAACCTACTTTTGAGAGGCAAGTTTGAACCATGCAGAGAGTGAACTCATGAAACATGATATAGATAAGGATGATCTATGTGCTCAAAGGAGAGAGTGTAGGGGATGATTATGTGGTGATATGTCATAAAGGGATAAGAGTAGGATGGAAACAAGGGGTCTAATGAGTCTAGTGGAAGCAATAATAAACAAGAGTTTAAAGAAGAGAGAATTAAAGTACCTACATGAGGAATCAAGCTAGAGGTTAGATTAAGGATCAAAATGAGAAATTAGAGCCACAAATAGCTCATGAAATTTGTAGGCATAACCCATGCAACATTTTTCTTATTTTGAGTTATTTTAATTATTTTTTCAAAATGTATAGAAGTAATATCATGACATATTTTTTTCAATGTATATAACATGCAAAATATTGGGAAAAATTATATTTAAAAATCTAATGGTAAACTATGTGTTAAGTAGTACATTTTAAATTCCACATTAATTTTAACTTTTCATATGTGTAATTAAATATTAAAACAATATATATTAATTATATCTAATAAATATATTTATGAAATAATTAAGAAACATTTATTAATAAAAATTATTTGTTTTAAATAAATACTTAATATATAATCAAAGATATTACTTTTATTAGATGTAGTAAATTTAATAAAAAATAATATCAAATATATAATGATTAAGTGTTATCTTAGTAATATTTTTCTATATACATTATATTGAGTATGATTTTATATTACTTGCAATCAAAAAATATAATAATTAATTTTTAGATATATCTAAATATATATTAAAATAAGTATATGCTAATTTTTAAATCTATTTTAAATTTGATATTCTTGTTTTTTTAAGTTACAATTTATAATTGTATCATTTATCAATATGAATATTGAAAGTAAAATTTAAAAACATTACAATTTAATATTAAAATATAAAAAATCTTTATTATAAAAAATATTTTTAATAATTTTAATATATTTAATATTATATATTATAATTATATATAATTTTATTTTATCTATTAATAATAATATATTTAAATTTAATGAGTAAATATTTGCTAACAATAGATATACATATTATCAAATTTTAATATTCACAATACATATTTGCACTCCAACAATATTGTCAAAACAAATACACTCAAATACAAACAATTACATGGCTCTCATATTCTCTATCAAATCCAATGCATCACATCCACATCATGATGCCAATATTTTGTCTACTCAATTATTCTGCAAAGTAATTGTAAATAAAAAAGTTAAACATTGATATCCAATTATTCAATCAAACAAAGGTATAAATCAAAACACTTAAAAGTATAAGCATAAACTTACTTGAACCCTTGCTAAGGGAATTTCAAGATCCATATCTTTAATAGTAAAAGGAACATATAACAAGCAAATACAAGCTTCAAAATTATAACATGTATCATAATAGTTATAAATATAAAATATATTATTCATATACATTCATCTCATGATGACCTTCTTAAATAATAGTTATTACCACAAAACTTTTATAAATAAATGCACATTCATCTCAAGATGACCTTCATAAGTAATATTTATTATTAAAAGACTTGAATAAATAATAACCATTATTACATAACAACTATTATTCATGTCATGAAATTTAAATCATGTTAAGTTGATTTTTACAAGTAATAGTCATTACTAAAAGATAAAGAAACCTATGTAACATACAATCATCTCAAAATAATCTCCATAGTTAACACTTATTTCCACAAGACAACAATTACTTCAAACATAATACTTATTATCTCATAAAAGTGATTTTAGAACCACCTTCACTAGATCAATAGTAGTCATTTAATGAAGGTCACTTCAATAAAACTTTTATGAATCAACTTTTATGAGTATTATTCATTATCATAAGATAATAAGCTTAACAACAATAACTTAACACATTCATTTCAAGATGACCTTCACAAATAATAGTTATTATTACACAACTTTCATAAATAATAATCATTATTATATAATGACTACTACTCATCTTATAAAAATTAACTTCACATGATAAATATTGATCATCTAATAACATAATTTTAACATAAACTTTATAAATAATGTTCATTACCACAAAACAATTAACTTAGCATTCAATCATCTCATGAAAGTTGAGATAACTTTAATGAATAATAGTCATTATGGCAAGACAGTAAACTTAACACGATAAAATATAATTCAAAAACTTATCTTCTAATCTTATTTCTTATTAAGATTTTTTTTTAAATATATAATATCTTATAAATCAATATTGTCTCACTAATTTTAATTATATTTATTAACTTAAATCAATTTAATCATTTATTTATATTAAATAATTAATTTTTTTCAAAAATAATTTAATTACATTTATTTATTTTTATTTTAAATCATCTCAAAAGTATGAAAGATTTTGTCATGCAGTTAACTCAGGAAAGAATTCAATGCTCTTTTTTATATTTCATGGTCTACGAAATCGTGGAAGAATTTAACCAACCTTGCCACCAATTCCCTCTAGTTGTGTACTCCAGGTGAAATGTATCCAAGGCCTCTTCCAGTTGCCTTACTGCCGTTTTAGCCTGTGGCGACAGCTAGTTTAGTAAAGTGTTCTATCTTTTCAAAAAAAAAATCTGAACGAATTAGGTTGAGAATTTACCTCATTGTAACCTTCCATTCTTCCTCGCTGAATGTCGTAAATCTCATCAGGTCCTCCATAGTAGAGAGAAGAGCCTAAGAAGCAATGTTCTGAACCGTATTTTCCATTATTATGTATCTTCTCATGGCTTGATACTCTGCATTTTTCCTTTCCTGTGTTGTCCCCCAAACCAAAAGAACGTGTAAAGTAGAAATAACCAAAGAACAAATCATCTAAATGTAACAAGGTAAGAAATGTACGGATGGCATATGTCCATGATAAACTCGGATAAACTTTCGGACCGTCCTATGTACATGTGTTTCGTTGTCAGTGGTCACCATTGTATTGCCTTTTTCAATCTACTGTAGGGCGTTTTTGAATCTAGCGGTCACCATTGTAGGGCCTTTTTCAATCTATTGTAGGGCGTTTTTGAATCTGTTGTATTGCCTTTTTCAATCTAGGTATCTACATAGTTCTAATTATAAAATATGTGAAAACTAATGAGAAGTCGCACTTTAATTCTATTCTCACCACAACTTACAAGCATCAATGAAAATAAGCAGAGTTTAACCTGCTATGTGATGGGTATTTCCTATTTGGCTGTTAGATGCTTTTAAAAACTGTACCAAGTTCAAAAAACATTAAAAAAAAACGGTATCAAGTTTAATGGTACAATTTTGGCCATCAAAGATTGGTGCACCTAATCGACTTCTTTACCTTTCGGATTTGACAGCACCACAATAGAAATCATGGAAGTATTAACTGTAAGAAAGTAATTAGTAAAGAATGACTCGTAAGCTTGCATAATGTGTAAACTGTAAAGTACCTTCCAGATGGTTAGGAGTGCTCTCACTTCGATGCCCTTCACCATTCTCGAGCTGCTTTTCCTTTCCCAAAGCTTCAGGTGTAGTTGAAAACACTGTACGCTGGGACTGCAAACCATATCCTTAACAAAGTCAGCAGCCAAAGAAAGATGCTCCTATTAAAATCAAACATATATTAAAGACCAGTCTCAAAATCTGCAGAATAAATTCAGGTTGAAAACAGGAAACTTTTTTTGGTTTTTTCTACCTAGTCAAAGCCGCGGTTTTCCCAAAATCAACCCAAGGAGCTAAAATCAAACTAAAGCATGTTAACTGGGAGATAATACTAATAACTGGTAAACTGCTTGAACGAAAGCCACCTATATTCCTAACCACAAAAACCTGCTTAGTCTAAACTCATCATCCACTACATCACCAGATTCTTAGACCAAAACAAAGAGGACACAGCAATCCCATTTGAAGTCATACATAGCGAAATGAATGAACTGGATAATTAGTAATCTGGTGAACTTGGCTTTACATAATTTAGCCATCCACCAAAAGGGAAACCTTACACGAATCAGATATGGCAGAAAATGGATTTGTTTTTAACAAAGAAGAAGATAAGATGGATGGGTGGTGATTAAATGGACTCAAATCCTCCAAACCTTTAATGGGTTGTGTAGCCTTTTACAAGAAAACATTTGGTGGATGCAAACACCTGCCTTAGGTGAATGTAAAGTTGCTAGAAAGGTCGGCCTATACTGTGAGCATTCCATAATATGAGGGAGTAAAAGAGTGTTACACTTGATTCCAAAATGACTCTATATTGTATTGTATAGTCTAAGCAAACATTTAGTCCATTACATGGTCAAGTACAGAAATGCTAAACCAGATAAAACAGTGAGTCAACACAATCAGTACCTCTTTGATGTGAGCAGCCGAATCACTTGTCCATGTCCCTAAGTGTAGACTATCATAGGAATTTCTTATGATAGACTGGCAGACAGCACAAGAGCTCTGGTCAAGCATTTCAGCCAAGGAACTCTTACTCACTTTTTTGTAGCTTTCCATGGTAAAATGAAAAATAGAATACAATTTAGGTTTCAGAACTGCCAGCGCAACGTTATATGGTAAGAATTGAAATTCATTGAAAAGTAGCAGAGTAGCTATAAACACATGTTGATATGATTATAGTAGACACAGAGTGAAATACGATATAGGTAAGGGATTTCAGGCCACCCTTTTTTTTTACCCCTCTTTTCTAAAGCAAGTAGAAAAGGTTGAAGATTCATCAGCTAAATCGGGGATAAAGGGCTGAATCTGGATAATACCCAACGGCCAAAAACGACCCTGATTTCCAATAATTTTTCACACACATTCCCACAAGATTGTTAACAGAGATAACATGAAAATATCTGAACACCAATAGCTTGTTTACATATATTCTCAGTCTCATACATTGCCAGATATGATCAGCATCTGTCAATAATATAGATGAACTGTAGATATTTATCAACCATGATGAGGTCCATGCACGGCTTTGTGTTGTGTCCAATTCGTTTCAGTGATATCGGTCTGATCCAATGAGAAGCAATATACAGTATTTTCTTCTCGGAGTGGGTCCCTTGCGGGTGACGCGTAAACCCAAACAAATGACATGTCCTTGTTACCTTCTCTTTCCCTGCATGACCCAATGCTTACCCTCCACCACAGCTTTGACCCCTTAATACTGGATTGGATTGTGACCAGAGTCTTGATTAACACAATTTTCATCTCTTTCTAAATATTGCTGCATCCTTGCTTCCCTCGTTAATGTCATTAAATAAATGATACTGTATACAGCTAAAAATGCCCACAGTACATTTTATTAGATGTTAAACTGCATATTTCTAATATATTTGTGTCAGTGTAGATTATTTCTTTAATTAAGTGTTAGGGCAAAAATAATAAGTTTCAGGTGGTCCATGTACATCTTCTCAGCGCCCTTTAACAGTCATATTATTTCTTTTCAGATTTGAACTTATTTCGTCTGTTTTAACAAAAATATATTCATTGTAATTCTTGTTTTGTTTTTCACTTTTTAAATATTAGATAATGTTTTGTACTAATAAAATTTAATTTGAATTCAAATAGTTATATTATATATTAATTATTGATTTAGAAATTAATTAAAAGAGTATTTAAAATTAATTTGATTTATTGATAAATTATTATAATTATTAGAATATTGTTTTCTATATTCTATATAGTTTGAGGGCTCTCTAAATTATGTTAAATTAAACTATTTTCTACGATAACATCGAAGAAAACCTAGTTTTTCAATTAAAATAAGTAGAAGAGATATATTTCATGATAATTAAAATGAAAATTCAAAAAATTAAGTGAAATTTTCACAACTTTGAAATTGATAAATAGAATAAACAATCACCTCCTTAACACTTTCTGGAAATACTATTTAAACAAACTCCTTTATTTATCACAAAATTTCATGGCTATCACCTAATCTCTTAATATCAAAATACATTTTTATGTTTTTTTTCCCCTCTTTTTTTTTTGTTAATTTTTTTTTTTTAAAGGAGTAGTTACTCTCTTTAAATTTAATTTATTTTTTTACCTCTATTTTACGCCGCAGTCCATTTATTAATAATACACTTACCAATGCCATTCCAGCATTGAAAATGAAGGTACACAATGCCAATGAACTAGCAATTCTTTTGGGCTAGAGCTTGTATGTTTATAAATTATTGAATCTGCCTGTTCGACTAATCAAATCACCTTTAGTAATTACATCAGAATGATGGCGCTCTTAAATCTTATCGTCATATCCACAATAGCAATGGGTGGGGAACATGATGAAAGGGTTCCACTATCCACACCTCACACTTGCTTCCACCTTTTGTACTTATAGTTTTGAGGAATGGTAATTTCAATGTTTTATAGGCTAAAGTACATGGATATCAGGGAACGAGGATAAGATTGGTGCCTAAAATACTGCTAGTGCTGCTACTATTATTCATTTTAAAAACAAATGCCAAAACAAAAAAGATGAGTGCCTGACCAATGAGTGGTGGCCACTTCATACACACCTAATGGGAGGCCATTACATCCATCTATTATTTGAATTGAAAGGATGTGTGTCAATTCACTTCTCCCATGAAAAATCTCATATTTGTATGGATCCTAAAGGCCAAATCAGGAGCAATAACTAGAATTTCAGACATAGCTTTGTCTTGGTATGTGAATGAATGGAAACCTCTCATTATAATTGGTGTGTTACGACAAACAAGGTACGTTGCCATTGTCACCAGTTCATTAAATGGTTTTGTAGTAGATTGCGCCATTTTCTGTAACTATGACGCCGACAGGCAAGCACGCGCTCCCGATGAGTAAATATGAATTGAATTGAGTGGTGTGACATTAATTCTAGCAAATTTCATACTTAACAAATGCCCATCCTTTTACCATTGATCAAATCTCAAATTTGAGAGAAAAAATATATATTTGTGCCTAGTTAATGTAAATAAGTAAAAGTGAAAGATATGTTAGGAAGAATATATAGAGTAAAAATATATATTGAGAAAATGAA